>BMAO01019202.1:0-86284 GCA_019973975.1 Trichonephila clavata | reverse complement strand
AAACTGTGTTACATCAAGTTTCATCCTCTACAATTTAAAATTTATTGAACTTGATAGGATGATAGAAAGTACTTTATTAAGCATTGAAAATTTTGAACAAAAATATATAGAGAGAGTGAGCTAAATTAGGAATTGAAAAAAAATAAGGAATATAAAAGTCTACATTATTTTATATGGTATGATTCATTTTTAATTTGAAATATGCTCTGATGTTAAAACACCTAAAATAACTAACGTGTTCACAGGTTTTTTAGTAATCGAATTTAATTAGAGCGTTGTGCATAAAGGTAAAATATATGCATGTTTTATTGATAAGCTATAGATACATATTCAATGACTTTTGGCAGAAAATTGTCCCATATTCAATGCATCGCTAAAAATTATTCAGCATTTCTTAAACCTTTAAATGAAAATTTAAATAATAGCAGTCTCTGTTTTATTAATTAAAAAACAACACAAATGAAAATTACAGTCATTTTAAAATTAATTTAACATTGAAATTTAATAACATGGGTTTTTTGGCAGCAGACTTCAAATTTATATGCAGTCACACCTCAGCTAGAACGTTTAATTTGAATTCTATTCACTACCATACATCATTCGAAAAATTTGAGATCCCGTTTCTTATGCGCTTGCAGAATGTCACGAAGTGGATTCTTGGTAAAACCAGGATTCAAACCCATGATTAATCTTCTAGACTGCGATCCATTAAAAAGATAAAATTGTAGAAATACCTAATACGAGTAAAAATAGACGCGAAAACTAAATACTACTTAGAATTTTCTTTTAGAATATAAATTTTTATAAGTAGGTCTGTACTGTGGAAATCTGTCACAAACTGATAAAGAAAGTAGAAAATGGAAACGACAGATTTTAAAAATTTAAAAAAACTAAACTTTATTTAAAAAACGATTTTTTTCGATGGAAAATAAATTAACTGATTTGAGCATACCAAATTGTATCAAAATTTTTAAATTTCATATGAATTTTATTAAACTTGCCAATAATTTATTTTACATAATTATTCCACTTAACAAATGGTTAGAAATTTGTATTGTTTTTAATATAGCAATTATAAATCAAATAATAAATGAAATGTTTTCAGTATCAGAATGTTTACTTAATTAAACCAATCCTTAAATTAACTTAATAATTTATTACAAGTTGTATTAAATTCTAAAACGATGTAAGCAAAATACACATTTTACTCCAAGATGTATACACAATATATGTAGAGAGAGTGAGACTTATCGCTCCTGTAACGTGCCATATTAAATAAGTATTAATTATATATAATTCAACCTTGCATTTATTTTAACTAAATAGTTTTGTACAAAGAAAATTTTAGATATTTCCATTCTTTAACGATATAATTACTTAATGTTTTATATAAAAATGACACCTTTAAATTGAGGAAAGTTTAGTTTCACAGAAAACGGGACGATTATTTAAGGACTGAAGAGTAATAATATCCAGAATAGTGAAATAAATATGTTTCTTTTGTCAGTAAAATTTTCAAAAAATAAACGATATGCAATGATAAAAGAAGGGATTTTTTCAACAACATAATATTTGAAAGAAACATATTTACTATTTAATGTGATATAGGTGCTGGTAGAGAGACGTTCTCTTTCTCATTTGTTCGTTTTCTCTCTAGTTATTACTTTCACTCTTTGCCGAAAAACGTATTTAAATATCACAAATTTTTTTAACCTAGTTCGTTTTAACCTAATATCTTCAGGAGTGAAAAAATACAGGTAATGGCTTAGAGAGAAAGAGAGCTAGAAAAGAGAACAGAGTCACGTTAAAACTTTTAAGAACTTTTGAAATTGTTTAACTAATTAAGAAATACCTCTTTGTAAGATTTAGGTATTAAATAGTAGAATTAATTTATTGAATTAGAATTTCGCGTTGTATTGTAAAAGATGCTGCGAAATAATTTAGAGCTCGCATCAATAGACCGAGGCGAATGCTATGATTATTAATAAATTGAATGACAAAAAATGAAAGCGGATTTATTATTTTCAAGATACATTATAAGTACATTTTATAAAAATATTCATGTTCTTTATGATCTCGGAATTTTGTTCATTAAAAATTTTCAATATGATTGGTTGCATAATATAAAACACCTGAATTTGCTTGTAATAGTTTGCATAATAAAGGCTTGTATTGATAACTCAAATCAAAGACGCAATAGCCCATGAGAGCCAAGGCTATGGTGCCCGTATTAGTTTTTCTGGTCTTGGCACTGAGGTGCATGAGTAGATGTTCCGTTCAGGTGGTTAGTCTGACGCAAAACCCCAGTGTTAAATTCCGGTGCAAGCTTGGTACTCATTTATCGATCCACTGAAGGGATGAAAGTCGGGTCGACCTTGTCAGCCCAGGGTTTGAGCCACGGACCTGTGTCGCTGAAACGTGATGCACTGCCACTCGGCCACTGGGCTACGATTATATTGATAACTTCTATATAATATGCTCTGTATTAATTTATAAAACAGAAATGTACAAATAGAAGCCTTAGTTTACCATAGCAATTATTCAATAGAAGCTATTTTCAAAATTTTATTCCTTGAATTATCGTTTTTGCATGCATTATCTATTTTCTAAAGATGATATTACCTCAAGAAACTAAAAAAAAAAAAATAGTGTGACTGGCTCAAAATCACTTTCAAATATGAATTTTTATTTATATAAGCGATAATCTCGAAATTCTGACCTGTAGTTCTGTAACAAGGACGATACCAGAGCTCGTATATATATACGAGTATACTTCACATATTTGATATGAACTATCTTCGATGAAATCAAAACTGGCACGATTGGAAGCCCGCTGTTTGTGATCACAACACTAGACTTCCATAACCCAAATATCAATTCTAGTGCAAACATAAAAATTAAAATAAAAAACATTGCAGATTTCTAATTTTTTAGTGAAAAAAAAAAATACGAAATAAATTTTTTTGTAAAAAGTCATGCAAATAAAATCTAATATAATTTCGTATTTTCATATCAAGCCATTTATTCAATAGAAATCAATTCCTTTTTGTAATACTTAATTATCTAATGAAAATTAGTCTTTTTCATTTTTCAACTTTCTTTTAGATTAAAAAATCTGCCTTTCATGATAGGTTTCTGTTATATAATCGTAGATATAAAAATCTGTATTATGAGGAATAATTCTACTTAATTAGCAGATTTTCTATTTTATATTAAAATATTTTATATAGCTTTTATTTTTTAGTCGATATTATATTCTGATTATTAGGTGCGGCGAGGCTCAAATCTTGATTTGATCAAAGGTTCATCATGTGAAATTCAGCAAGTATAAATTATTACATGAAACAAAAACAAAGAAAGAGGAATTCAACTGTCATAAACTTTTTCTGAATAGGTGAAAAATATACTATTTAATTTTAACTGTAATAAATTTCAGCAAATTTTAATTTCTTACAAATTAAGAGAAATACATGATTGTTTCAGAGTTAATTATAGTCTCTTTTATTAGTTTTACAAATTTTTGTACCGTATCCATAAAACTTAACGCTATTTTAGTTCCTTGATATTATATGACAGAATCGAATGTGATATGTGTGTTTTGATATTGTTTATTACTTATTCACGTTTTAAGTTCTGAAGCTAACAAAATGCTATTCATCATTTTTTTAAACGCTATGATTTACCAACAAATCTAAATCTAATTCTAACAGTTTTTAAATATTGTCTATGGCCAAGGAACAAATCTCAATCCGACGTTGATTAAAACATCCATTTTTGTTTGAAAGGAGAAAAGTGATTTGGTAAACATTATTTTTTGAACATTTTCCTTTTGTGAAATTTCTGTTGATATAATATATCTTGTCTTTAACAATAATAAAATAAATTTTAAATTATATTCCAAGTTTCTGACATGGATATAATGTTTATTATCTTCTTTTAGAAAACTGGATTGAGGAACACATTTATTTTAATATCTTCCGTTGTATATACGCCAATTCTATTTCAAATTTTACATCGATATTCGAAATATGTTAATTTCAATTTTGGAAGTAGGTTTATTGAAATATCGTTAAATCTTACAGGGACACATAGAGCGATAGCATTAAAATCGATTTATTTCTCATCTAAGGCCTCTGAAAGGAAAAATATGCAGCACTCATAAAGCGAATCATTTTACAGTGGAAGAAATTTGACTGCCTTCTACTCCCCTCCGGGGAACGAATTTCGGCCTTGAACCCCCTCCCCCCCTTACCCTCCATGAGAGAAAAGCGACAAAGAAACACTCCAGCTAAAACTGTTGTTCCTACCCTCCTTCTCATATGTCGCTGACGGATCTACATTTTCTGTTTCCTTTCAGAAACACAGAAAAAGAAAAAGCACAGCTCATTGGGCTGGTGTATCGTTATCTCCTGAGTTAGAAAGAGGAAGGGTATTTTTGTATAACTAGTATAGCCAGCAAGTTTCCAGTGTTTCAACAATATGATGGACAATACTACCCTATGCAGGAATCACTTCCTGGAAACACCATAAAAGTTTGCAGGCAGCGACCATAAATCTTGGTTGTCCTTCTGCCCTCTCAAATGGGAAGAGTCAGTTAAATGTTTACCCCCCCCCCCTCGGTTTTCCATTTTACTTAGCGTCCACAAAAGTCAAATTCTCATCTTAATGTAGCACTTATAGTGTTGCATAAGAAAATGAAATTCTCATGAAAAATGCAAGGAAGGGGAAAAAAACATGGAAAAGCCCTGACAGTAAGGAGTAAAATCGAAGTGCCAATTATAAGAAAAACGTCAAAAATAGAAAGTTGTAAAGTATATATCAGCCAGCGATACAAGTGGCACATTTCCAATACTAAAATTACAAAAGAAATTTATTTGACTACTTTTGCGTGAAAACTAAAAAAAAATTCTGATGAAATGAGTTTGGTAATTATAATTCTTTCTGAATATTTATATGGAGTTGAAAAAAGAAAACAATACTTTTTTTTAAAAAAAAACATTTTATATTTCAGTCTAAGCCTAAGAATCAAGTGTAATGAATTCAGTCTCTTGTATCTGAAGTCAATGGAGAATCGCAGTATGCTGGATTTAAATTCACAAAAAATTATTATAAATATACTGTAAATCTATTTAACATAAAGGATGGATTTGTGTTTGATCTGTATAGAAAAACAAACTATTGATGAGTTTTATTGAAATTCAATTAAAATATTCTTTACTATCTAGACTGAAATAAAAGCTTTGTCCGAAATCATAAAATTAAGATGTCCATCTTAATAAACATATTTTGTTTATATTTTTTTTCAAGAACATTTGTTTTCCATTTTTTTGTTAATTAGTGTTACAAAGTGATAGTAAAAATTCTCCAGCTTTTTTCCCCAGCAGTCTCTGATAGCGAGTTTGGCCACGGTAGCCAAGTGGTCAAGGTATCGGAACATGGCAGGTATGCCATGAGTTCGAGCCTAGTACCACTAAAGACCCGCGGTGTAGGGGAGCAATGCACGTTAAATCTGTCGAGAGTTCAAACGTCCTCCCGTTGGTGTGGTAGTTAGGAGAGGGGGTGCCAGCTCAGGTGCCGTCCTCGTCACTTGACCGTGGTTCAAAATGACGAGGTCCGTCACCAAAAGCCCTTTTGTAGCTGAACAGAGTGACGTTAATATTCACTCACTCAACTGATAGCGAATTTTTTCTCTTTATGAAGCTCCAATTCTTCCTACATAAAAAAATTTAAGAATGAAATAAATTTGACATTTTTAATTAATATGACAATTGCCTAAAATTATTGCAAATTTTAATGCATCTTTCGCAACAGGCAATACATTTAAAAAAATTGAATTATTCTCAAATTATACATAATTCATTGACAAAAGAATGAAATAAACTATTTAAAATATATTTAAATAATTAAAAAAGTTCGATTGTATTAATTTTAAAAATAAATTTTAGAAAATATATAGCACACTAATGCATATTTCTGGCGGTAGTTTTTTTTTAAAAAAAAAGAAAGAAAGCTATAGAAATTTTTAGAAATATTCCCCAAATTTCAATCGGACAGATAGTTGCATTTTTAAGAATAGCATTAAAACTACGTTTGTACTTGTATAAATGAATTTTGAAAAACGGAATGCAAAGGATAAAACATTTGAATTTGATTCTTTTCTCCCTATAGGGAATGTGGTGTTGTGTGGCATTAGAAGAATGATATACCATCTTTCGTCATCGTCTTCCCATCAAAACAATTTACAGAGTTAACATTTCCAATAATTAAATATTGATTAACATATTTGAAATTTGAAACAAGTCTGAAAAATGTAAATAAAATTATTCGAGAAAGTAGTTAATTTTAGAACTGCAATAGTAAATAAGATGATCAAGGGTTTCCACAAAAAATTTGACATATTTTGATATTAAGGGGGGAGGGGTGGGTCTAGGAAAAATTAAGTGATAAAAATATTCTTTTTTTTTTTTTTTAATAAGACATATCTTCAAAATAACCGAAACCTGCTTATAACAATTGACAATCCATGCGTAATTCAATTCAAGTGAGCTATTGAAGGAAAACGAACTAAAAGAAGGTAAAAAATTGTATTAATCTTTCACAGAAAAAGTTCCAAAATTTTAAAAAAAATGAAGAAAAGTATACATTTTTTTCACTAAAATAACATTTTTAGTAAAAATTCTTACTATTAGTATTTTATTTGCAGATTTGTATAAATCAAATATTGATTTTTACCTTAAAAGTTATTATATGAAGTAATCAAAAATAGTTTTATTGTAAAAATGTTATATAAAAAAAATAATACAAATAAAGAATGTATAAAATATACAGCATGTAATAAATAAAGAAGATAAGAGAAAAAAACTTAAAAAAATTAAACTTTTTCAATACTATTTTCTCAAATTTCTATAATTTTTAATTTTACATTAAAGTAACAAAAATTACTAAATTTCAAAAAATATCAAGTGTCCCAAAAGAAAATTGGAATTTTTACTTTTAAAAGGAATTAAAAAAAATAAGGAACTGTGTTTTTATGACGTTTAATATGCATAAAAAATTTCTATTTTAATTTCTTCGAACACTAAAAATATTATCCTAAGAATCTTTAAAAATTTATTATGCAAAATAAGCTCAAAACTGACATTAAAAATTCATTTCTTTTCATGTATTCTCTTTAAAAAATGTAATTATATTTCGGATTATAATATCTTGCGGAAGAACCGAACTCCACCACTTATTTCTAGTTCTAAATTACTTCGTGTTGCGCTAACTCTGTGGCATAGCCAGAAGTAAGAAGATCTAACAGACGGCAGTCACATTAGAATGATACTCACGCTGCTTGGCGCTTTTGGCGTATTTTGAAGCGTGAAAAAGCCCCTGTTTCTAAAGACATCCCAAATAAACACTCTAACATCCAGTGTGCTGGCGGCACATGTAAGTACAACCAAGTTATTCAAATATTAAAATTATGTTTTCACTGTTCACTTAAAATGAACAGTCAGATCGTTTTTTTTCCCGTCCTAACTAACATATAAAAAAAATAAGACTTTTACCTATTGACTTTAACTACTTTTGAGGAACCAAAAGGACAATCCGATGGAAACGACAGCTGAAAACGCAACTCCAGTTTTAAAACTCTATATTCGCCTTCTCCGCTAAAATACTTATCATAGAACCTGTTCTGCCATGTATCCTAGAAAAGTGGAATAAAAAGAGTGCTCAAATTATCGTTATAATATTCGTAAAAATGGCTATTCTCTGTACTTTTAAAGTGAGTGGTATTCAAAGAACCGTCAGAGAGAGTAGGTAAAGGAAGGTAGGTATAAAAACAAATATTAAAGTAAGAAACAAGTGAAACTTATAAAAGCGTGTTAAAAATAATAAAAGAATTGAAATACAACGTAATAATGAAATAATTAATATTCATTTTAATCAATAATTAAAAATTTAAGAAATAACTGGAAATAATGCAGGGAGTTCTCGTCCGGAAAAAATCAAGGTATGAGCAAGGCAAGTGGCAAGTGGTGTGTAAATTACGGAGTTCCTATCCCCGTAGGGGATGCACCTCCTCATCAGAATATTTAGAATTAATAACATAAAATGGGATTACATAAAATTTAAAAAGAGAGAAATGAAAAGAAATAAAAGGAAATCATTAGATGGGCAAGCCTGCTAAGAAAAACAGCGGGCGGATGAAGTCCGCCCACCATGGTACAAGGTACCCAATCAGCGGAGTCCGCTGATGGGCATGATAGCAAGGCACACTCTGTGATTGGTCGAGCGGCTGGTACGAGGGGAGATTCAGACAGCTGACGCTGTGAGAATTCCTGAGAAATGAAAGCTATTAAGGAGAGAGTTAAAGGATTTAAAAATTTTAAATTTAATTTATTTTTAAAACTTTCTATGGTACCAACTTGCACAAATGTCAAAAACAATATCATGTTGTATGAAATGCGAACGGGCAATGGGTCAGCTCGCGGTAAATAAAAATGAGAAAGGGAATGAAGTCATTTACAAAACAAGAGAGCTAAATAAAGTTAGATCCAGTCGCAAAGAGTACCGGGTTTCGTGAAGGGGGCCGATAACAATTTAATTTGACTGGGAGAAGGTAAAAAATAAAAGCTAAAAATAAAGGGTCCCGTGCTACCATCTGGTGGCCGGGATAATAGGTAGGGAGTGAACTGAGCGCAAGAATGGAATCTAAGAGGCCACCCTCTCGGTTCCTGACCGCGCTAGTTCATTCTGCAGAAAAGAATTAAACCGTGACTCCCTGCACGGCGCTAGGTAGTTATTTGAGAAAATAGGGGAGTAACACTAAAACATGAATTTAAAAATGGCTAGTTAATTTTATAAAAAAATCCCAACGCAATTTAGAGTAAATTTTAGACCCTAAGCCTTTTGGCAAAGGGGAAATTTACAAATTGCTGGTCAAGGATGGCTCTTGGCCTTTTAAGTGAAGAAGAAACAACCGGGTCGTAGGCTGGCTGGTTTTGAATAAGTTCGTTGGGAACTTGAGGTATTTTATTAAAAAATCTTTTAGAGATGAGCTGCATATATGGAAGGGTAGGTTTTATTTTTAAATCGCGGTAAATGACTTCATTTCTGATGAACCAGGGAGCACTGACTATTTGTCTCAAAATTGAGTTGGTGAGCCTGTGCAACTTTCTAATGTGGCACATGCCAGCGGCCGCCCAAATGGGAGAGCCGTAGAGCATGACCGGGCGAATGATAGAGTTAAAGAGCAAAACCTTGTGCCTGATCGCTAGTTTGCTCTTATTAGAGACAAGCTTTTTAAGCATACAATGAACAGTGTTCGCTTTTTGGCGAACCTGTTCGATATGATGGGTGAAAGTTAATTTTGCGTCTAGAAATAACCCTAGGTATTTGTAAACATTTACCCAGGGGACGGGTTGGCCGAAAATGGTGACTGGGGTTAATCCCACTGGTAATTGGCTTCTTCTCGTGAACATGAGGCAGGCACTTTTGGAGGCGTTGACTTTTTTTAATTTTCCAGTCCGTCAGCCAGAGCTCTAGCAAAGTGACGTATTGTTGAAGATTAGAGATCACCACGGAAAATCTCTTATCTTGTGATATAATGGCAGTATCGTCAGCATAGTACATTGCTAAATGGACGAAGTTAGCTTGCGGGATATCATTTACATACAAGTTGAAGAGGAGCGGCGAGATCAAAGCCCCTTGCGGGATACCGCTTCTGATTGGTCGAGGGGAGGAGAGAATTTTATCAACTCTCACTCATTCTAGTTCCTGACGCCGTGGAGACATGACGTCAATTTGTGAATCTGGAGATTTGATCGATGATCAAAGTGTTCAAATGGAGGATGTTAGCATCCCCACCCACCTAACCGATGAGCAGAAATGCGCGAAACTAAAAGGCTTTGAGAAGGAAGTTCACATCTTTACTGCCCGAATGGAATACGTCCAGGACATGCATAAGATTGAAAAGAACGATGACACTCCCAACAAAGAAACGATGGAGAAGCTCTCAAGTGAACTCCAAAGTGTGGAGAAGAAAATCAAGTACCTGGAAGGTAAGGTGACTGAGTTTTTACCTTGCCCAGTAGCGTTGTGTAAGCACAACTACAAATTTAAAATTAATAAGAATGCTAAACGTCACGCTGAGCCTATTCTTATATATATAGGCCACCAAAATTAACAAACCTAACTGCAAAATCAGATAAAAATAATAAGGAAAGTGAATTTACCCTCCCCCAAAAGACGGTCAAGCCCGTTTCCGTGGAGAACAATAAAATTCTAGTTCCAACTAACAATAGCTTTGCAGTCCTCAACGCTGCAAATAACGACGCCGAGGACGTCCCCCCGTTCGCCAATAAAGTCAAGCCAATCAATATGAAAATGCATGACAAATATAGCCAAATTTTGCAGGAACTCCATAGAACTCATCCTACGGCAACCAACAGTTACTACAATGGATACATTAAGATCCAACCCGGAACATCCGATCACCATCGTGAAATCACTACTTATCTCACCGCCCAAAAGGCGGAATATTTCGTAAACGACCCCGTGGCTAACAGGCCACTTAAATTAGTCATAAAAAGACTCCCCGCCTCCACTAAAGTGGAGGACATTAAAACAGATCTCGTAGCGAAGGGGATCAATATAGATAAAGTTGCCCAGCTAAAGAAATTCGCTGACAAAACACCACTCCCCATCTACATGATAGAGGTAGTCAGGGACGAAAATGTCGATGACATTTTTGGTATCCGAAGCTGCCTCTACATGCAAATAAAAATAGATCCCTTCCGAAAAGGCTCTCGTGTGACTCAGTGTTACAATTGTAACTACTTTCATCACGCGAGTCAAAACTGTCATATGAAGACGCGTTGCCTGAAATGTGGCGAAAGTCACAGGACAGGTCACTGCGTAATTAAAGAACGTATTGATAACCCCCTATGTATAAATTGCAATGCCAGAGGTCATATGGCCTCCTCCTCAGAATGCCCTCTTTTCCCTAAGCCCCGTAAGGGCAAAGGAAAATCCCCAAACGACAATAGAAAAAGAAACGAAATCGCTAGCGCTCAAATCAAACCCGGCTTGAGTTTTGCTCAAGCTGTTAACCCCATTCCCCAACACCAGATGACGGCACGCGGGAACGATACCTCTGCACCCAGTATCCCTACACCTAAAATTAATGATAATAATAAGGAGGCTGCAAACACAGCAAAACCTGTTAAAAATGAAGAATTCGGAATCCTCCACACACAATAATGGAATTGCAAAATATATTTAATTTATTCCCAGAACTATTAACTCAAATGTACAAGTCATCTATTAGTCCTAGTCCGGCAGACAAACTCGGATGTCTGTTGAAGGGAGTTTGCTCCTCCATCAATAATTTAACAATCAATAATGTCTAAGTTCTTTTTCGGCCTCACTTTGTTCTCCTGCAACGCAGACGGAGTGAGATCGCGCATTGTTGAGATGCGCGATTTCATTGATAAGCACTCCCCGGATATTTTTCTAATTCAAGAGACACGTCTGAGACCAGAGCACTCTTTCCGTATTCCAAACTACACCTGTTACCGCAACGACAGAATCCACACAGCACGTAGCTCGGGTGGAACTGCGTTGTGCATTAAACGTAATATCCCTCATTACCCTTACTAATGTCGAGGCCACCCTGGTTGCACTCACACCTAATGACCATGAGCCCATTTTAATTAAATTTAGAGGTTAAATTAGTAGGTTAAATTAAATTAATTAAATTTTAATTAAACCTACTACCCACCAGGTAGTTCTGCCAGCCTGGGTGACGACCTCGACACAATTTTCAATATTAATAAATCTGTCATCCTCATGGGTGATTTTAACGCCAAGCACACCTCGTGGGGTTGCTCCCGTAGCGAAACCAGAGGAAATAGACTTTATAATTACATCATTAGAAACAATATTGACCTTTTTGCTCCCAATACCCCTACTAGATATGGAACTGCTTCAGCTTCTATCATTGATTACGCTCTTGTTAAAAATATCAACTGTGGCCCTGCACTATTGACTCACTCTCAGAATTAAGCTCAAATCATAACCCCATTAAACTCTTTTTCCCCAGAACCTCTAAATTTAACATTCCACCACCCCAATTAAATACCACCTGGAGTACTTTCACAAATATCCTTTCAAATGATAAAATTTTTAACCTCCCCGATGCATGCCACTCCCATGAGATTGACACCCAAGTTGTCAATCTAACCAATGAAATTCTGTACGCCCCCCATGCATGTGCCTCAAAACCTATTAACAAACCGGAGCAACCATTTGTTCAGGGTGAGCTCAAAAACCTATTCAAAGAAAGGAACAAAGCGAGAAAAATCTGGCAGACTTCCAGACACCCTATTCACAAAACAGAACTCAATAGACTACAAAACATTATTAAAAGAAAATATATGATTACAGACAACAAGTATGGGAGGATAACCTAGCCTCTCTGAATACCGAGGACAACTCCCTTTGGGGAATTGCCAAGGCATTCAGGAGGAAGGCCGCCCCGATTTCTGCCCTTAATGGCCCAACCTCTTAGCGACACACACAAAAAGAACTTATTACTCAGTCGCTAGAGAGCCAATTCCACCTTAATGATATTCACAACCCACACAAAGACGAAATCATTACAAATATTGTGGATGCGTACTTTGTTACTAACTCCAATAATCCTCTGCCTTCGGAGATTATTAAACAGATCAAAATCCCCGGGCAGAGAAGGTATTACAAATAAAATGCTCAAGAAATTACCCTCAATAACCCTTTTCAAAATCACTAACATCATCAGTAACATGTTTAATAAAAGATATTTTCCTACGTCCTGGAAAACTGCAGTTAGAGTACCGACCCTAAAACCTGGGAAGGACCCAACTGACCCCCAGTCCTATCGTCCCATCTCGCTTCTACCTGTAATTAGCAAAATTGCAGAAAAGATCATTAAATCTAGACTCAACCACCACTTAGAGAAATACAACATACTTATTCCGGAGCAGCACGGGTTCCGTCCTCGTTTCTCCACTACTCACCAACTCCTCCGTGTCGTCGAGTTTATTAAAGAAGCAAACGATAGGAATCAGTGCACGGCTGCAGTTTTCCTTGACATTCAAAAAGCATTTGACAGAGTATGGCACACAGGCCTACTCTTTAAAAGGATCACTTATAATATCCCACCCCCACTAATTCTCTTATTTAACTCTTACATGAAAAATAGAACCTTCTCAGTTAAAATCAATCAGTCCTATTCCCAAAATAAAACTATAAATGCAGGTGTTGCCCAAGGGTCAATCCTGGGCCCTGTACTCTTTAATCTCTATGTTAACGATGTTGTTAAAAGTACTAACACTAGACTCTGTATGTACGCAGATGACACAGCTATTATTTGACGACACTACGACTCTAGCACACTCATAAATAACATTAACGAACACCTTGCTCACCTGGAAACATGGTTCTCCGTCTGGAAAATAGCCATTAACACCACTAAAACTGAAGCAGTTTTCTTCTCTAATAAGAAACTCCCACCCGAAATTACCCTGCAAAACCAAAGAATCCCCTGGTCTCAGCACACCAAGTATCTTGGTGTTATTATTGATAAAAATCTCACTTTCAGACAACACATCACACATATAAGAAATAAATTTAAAACTGTCGCGCATAAATTATTTCCATTAATATCAAGAAAGTCTAAAATGAGTAGACATAACAAACTGCTTATCTACACTCTGATTCTGAAACCCCTCCTCACCTACGCCTCCCCAGTTTGGGGACATGCAGCAACGACCAATATTAATTTCCTCGAAGCCACTCAAAACTTAATTATAAGACAAATTTTAGACGCTCATTGGTATGTGAGAAATAAAGATCTCAGAAGAGACTGTAAAATAAAAACTATTAGGCGAACCATCCGTAAATTAGCTAAAAAGTTCTTTTCTAACGTTGATAATCACGAAAATCCTACTCTACATGAAATCTCACCATATAACACTTACTCCTTTATCAGACGACCAAGAGACATCTTGGTCAACCCTGATTTTGACTAATTTCCATAAATTATTTAACTTATTTTATTTCATCTTCCCATCCCTATTTTTATTATATTATATTTTCATAACTTTAATTCTGCTAAATTTTGTTTCCCACTGATCTTCGGTCGCTTGCTGCTCCCGGATTGGCTAGGTTTAACCCCACCTACTTCCAGATTAACGTTTTTCTCCTGCTTTGAGCTCACTTTAAGAGCGTTTTTATTTAATTTAAACTTTCACATCTGGAAAGTATTTTAAATTTTTATTAACATTCACTTGCAATATTTTATTTCTTCAAATTTTTACTTACACTGGGCAATAGTATAACTCATTACAGTCATCCTAATATTACCTGACAGTAGATTAGAGTCCGTAAAGGACTATGTGCTCCATTCGCTACTCTGCTGATAAACTCTCACTCTGAATGAGCGCGCGGAGAGAAAGTTATAAATGATCTTGATCAGGGGAGCCGGAAAATCAAGTCGTATGAGCTTGATTAATAAGCCATCGTGCCAAATTTTGTCAAAGGCTTTGGCTACGTCCAGAAAAAGTATACCCGTGGCCTCGTACTTGCCGTATCCACTATGAATCAACTCCGTTACTCTGAACAGTTGGTGAACTGTCGAGCATTTGGGTCGAAAACCGCACTGCTGGGGAATAAGCAAATTTACAGCAGCGCAGTGTTAATTCAGGCGTCGGAGAAGTATACATTCATATACTTTGCTCAGGCTACTTAAGAGACTGATTGGACGGTAATTTTGTGGAAGGTCAACATTTTTATCTGCCTTCAGGATAGGAATGACCACGGCAGTTTTCCAGGTGTTGGGGAAGTAATTGAGCTTTAGAAGACAATTACATAGGAAAGTAAGGAATATGAGAAACTTAATTGGTAGATTTGTAAGCATACGATTCGAAATTTGATCAGGGCCAGGGGATTTTTTCAACTTCAACTTGTTGATGAAAATTAATATCTCCGTGGGCGTGGTGTGGTCGATTTCTTGGGAGTGATGGGTAGAAAGGAAGTTTTCTACCTCTGTGTGTGAGCGTTGGACGAGGTCGTCATCTCCAACGTCGTGGTTTGGTTCAAACTGGGTTTGCAAGCTCAAGGTATGAGCAGTAGGGAAAATCCAGAAGGAAAAGGAGGATATAGAATAGACGTGTTAGGAGGATGACCAGAGTGTCTAGTTCTTTCGAGCTTTAACCTCTCATCATTAGGATTTTGAATGACTGTAACGTTATAACTCTTGTCCTTTATTAAACAAAAGGAAGATATAAGAATCTCAAAGAAACTCCACTTGTTCTGGAAAGTGTTTTTGTTGAAATTACTGCTCTGAGACTAGAAAATCCGACCGGAAACGCGAAGGAAGCAGGGTAGCCCGAATTTACAGCAAAATCGCCCAAAAAAACTGCCAAATGAAACATTTCTTGTTTTTAAATTTATTCTGATTGCATAAGATTTCAATAAGATTAAATGCCAGAAATACTGGTTGCAAAAGTTTAATTCTATCGAACTTTTAATTTAAACTTTAGAGATAGGATAAACAAATATTTTTGCGGTAACGAAGATTTTATAAGTTTATTCTTCGCTGGACAGAAGCGAAATAAAACCAATTCATCTTACAATAAATTTATACTTTTCCATAAAATGACAGTGATTTTACTCTTAATCTTAAACTCGCTCTCTCCTAAATGTAAAATTTAAAAAAAAACACGATCCTAACTTTGAAAGAACTTGTAAGGTAAGTAAACATTTATTTCTCCTTTTCTGGCAGATCCCCAGTGGCGCAATTGGTTAGCGCACGGTACTTATAATACAGTACTTGTGAGTAATGCCGGGGTTGTGAGTTCGAGCCTCACCTGGGGAAGATATTTTTGCGCACCTGGTTTGCATTGAGAAAAAGTGCTATTCCTCTTCTAAAAAATGTATTTTCACTTCAAATTCAACATATCACCATGTCTGAGCAAATTCATTGTGTTTGAAAATACAATATTCTTTACTCGTTATTTTCCAGTGAGAGATAAAATTAAAAGACGTCTTTTGATTTCAAGTGTTAAAAAAAGGTACGTAGCAATTTTTTCCCCCAAAGATTAAACTAGTCAATTTTTAAGAATTGTAAATAAATATTTGTAACGGAATGATTGTGAATTGCGAGAAGAAAAAATTCAAGAGTACATGTGGATGAGAGCGAGAGAAAAAAACAGAAGTTAAATAAAAGAACAATTTTCTTTATAAATATTTATTTCAATGAGATAAAATATATGCAACATTATTATATTTTGTTATCATATGTACACATGGAAATATTTTACTCATGAGAAATTTATTTTTACTTTTAAATCAAATGTTTCGCATAAATGCATAGTTTCGCAGTGCTTTCTGCACCTCACAATGATTTCAAAATTTTAGCTTTAAATATATTGAAAATATTTATTTTTATTGCAGTTGTATGCAGTAAATATTAAATAATTCATTTAAATTGTATAATTTATCAAGTTGATTCCTCAATTTATTTTGAAATTTCGCCAACAGATGGCGCCAACTCTAGGGCAAATTCGGATTAAATACATTTCAAACAAAATGAATAACAAGAAAGAGAAAAATTATATTCCCCTTCGATAAAATATAGCACTTAAAGATAAACGACTAGCAATTTGTAAGTAAATAGAAAATTCCCAAGAAAATCTACCTGAATCATGAAAAAGTGTGTGGTTAGTAGCTACAATACGAAATTTATGAATTATTCGTACTCGTTTTTATATTTAATCACATACAGGAAAGGGATGAATTCTCTCTATTTTCAAGCTGTTTAAATTAGGATGAAGTTACAACTAAACATTCTATGAAATTTTCTCATACTTCTTTATATTTTAATCGAAATACTTCAAAAATATGTTTGAAATTGTTTTTCATTCAAAATCACTTAGACATTGTTCATTACAGTTTTACATAAAATTAATTATATACATTTCTATATGGTCAAAGATAAAGTGCTCTGTTCTACAAATTTATTTTTTCAACATAATGAACAAAAAAAATTATTATAATTTGAATAAAATTCTGATTTGTCTTAGAAATTACTATTTTTTTATTCAATGAAATTATTTTAATTTCGAAAAATATGTTTGAAATAATCACTTAGAAACTCTCTTCAAAACAAATTTTCCAGTTTGATATTTTTTTCTAAGAAATAAAATAGTTACAGAACTCCCCCCCCCCTCCCCAAACCAGGAGTACAAACAAAATACAAATTTTTACCCTTACCTTTTGGAAATTCACATTTACACAAAAAATATCCATTGTCAGAAATTACACACTTTTTATTTAACAGCTGAAAATGCTATCAGTTAATTATTTTGTTCCAGTTGGAAATTTTAAAATACTTATTAATAGATATTTGACAATCTTTTTGATTCTTAACTTGGAAGAGTTCTTTTTTGACTTTATGCAAAGAAAATATTACGTCATTTACATCCTGCTGGATAAGGTACGTTTTCAGTTTCCAAACAATATAAAGCATTAGAAAATGTAACAGTTTTGATAGGTGTTTCATTATCAATTTCTGTACTGGAATCACTATTCATTGACATTGACAAGTCAACAATTTCAGTTGTACAAATACACAGTCTGTAATCAAATGCAACACATAATGGTAAAAAACTTAAAATATCCCTAGCATTGTGAAATAGGACAAAATAAGTAAGGAATTTTCTGTCACAGTTTACATTCATGACTCCTATGAGTGTAACCTGTAAAGTCTAATAATGGTCTGCCCCCTTTCCTGTCAAAATTGGCTGCTTACAAGAAAAGCCTATCTGTTCTGGACAAAAAAAATATGCCGTTTTTTAAAAAATCCTAATTTTTCTGATACAAACAAATAAAAAAATTTTCAGCTGCTGAAATAATTTGTTAATTGGGGGTTTATTATTTGTTAAATAGATATTAATACATTAATCTGTACTTAATTAAATCTAATCTTAATTAAATACATTTTATCTGTAACTTTCTCCGAGTTGAAAACAAATACTGCTGTGTGTGATTAAAATATTACAAATTCAATAAGAATGCTCGCTGATGTTCTGAATAACAAATTTTTAAATTCATCTCAAATGCTGGCAGAAATTTTATGCAACTGTTTTGGATTCTGCATTTTTGAAATAGTTTGGTATTAAAAGCATCGGCCATTGTGACAATGCATAAGTCAGTACACACAACATACATCACAACATGCATATTTCAGTCTCTTTTGGATTGCATTAATACAATCAAATTCCTTTTCATAATATTCTTAATGCATGTGAAAGTTTATTATTTTGCCTTTGTGTAAGCTAACATGGAGACGATCAACGTAAACAAATCGCTCTTGAATATAAAGAGAGGAACAAGATTTGTAATAGAGAAAATGGTTGGCAGATAATTTAAGTATTGCAAAATTATATGCTCTAGGAATAAAAGCATAATTAAAGGCTGAAAAGTGTAAATTTCATGCACAAAGTGCGAAAGTTGGGATATGTAATCAAAAAGGTTATCGGGATTTTATTTATATATCTATAGAATAACTTAAGCTAAAAATATTACAATTTTATTGAGAAATAATATGTATTACTATTTGGTATTTTAAAAAAAAACTTTCATTTTTTATAGGACACAAAAATAAATAAATCATTTATTCCTATTGATAAACTTCTGACACAAACCAAACTATTTCATTTTATTCATAGTGAATCCATAAAAAAAATAGATTGAGATCCCATCTAATGTTAGAATTATATAGCAGGATATAATATTTCAAATATGAAAATAAATCATAAAAAAAAATCAAGAAGCAAACAATTATTTAATATAATTTTAGATTTTCAACTAAAAATTTCCAAGCACATCTTTTAAATTTAAAATATACCAAATAGTATGTATTTGCAGTAAGAATGTTCATCTGTTAAACATTTATACTTAATATCATAGAATGTGCGAGTTATGTTTAGTTCAACAATAACCATGGACTTTTTTTTTTTACACTTAGAGGGCAAAAACTACAATTTATTATTTAAGACTTTTCAGTTTATATTGGCAAATACAGAGAAAACTTCAGTATACCCCTGAAAAATAAATACTTATCCATAAAATCTCTAATATAATTCATAAAGCACAGAAAAGTCACTTGAATATGACTAATAAATGAGCTCAATGCAAACTATCAAAGAAATACACAGAAAGACAATGCCCTTAAGAAATTTTTTAATGAATAGAAAACACAATGAGAACTATGTACAAACGTCACACAGTGATACTACTGTACATGAGACTTTGATCACTACAGTACATCAATTTGATGAAAATATTAAACATATAGATTTTAAAAATTACATTCCAGTAAAACAATTTTGTTCTTCCACAACAACAATGCACTGTTTATTATTATTTTTATTTACAGAATGCATCTTAATGATCTAAAGTTTATACACAATGTCACTGTTGAGGAGATCGTAAAATCTTGGCATACGTCATCCCTTCCGAAGAAAGCTGTGGATAACGCAAACTTGATTCGGTATTTGACTGGATATTTAGGTCATAGACAAAAGGTGAAGATGGAGTTGTGCAGCTCTCGGTAGAGCTTCGAGAAGTTGGTTTCCGGATCACTTTTGATGATGGTTCTTTACCGGGTGAGAGAGAAGATAAAATATCAGGGATGTCAGGGTACGACATGGACAGGGGACCAGCCGTAATGACCCCGCTGCTAAGACTGCTGTTGCTTGAAGACATAGTTTTTTCTTCAAGCCTCTGGGCTTCAAACGGGAAGCTTTGATTGTTATCCCCTCCATCAACAGTACTGGAAATATTCCTTAGCCGACTCAGATACGATGACTGACCACTTAGAGAATCATCCAACAATAATCGGTTGCTCTTTGGCCATCCCTGCTCAATGGGGGACATTTTAAAATCATTAGCAGACCACATGCGTCGGACATTGTCTTCAGATCTCTCGGTTTCAAAGCGCCTTCGGTTCTGGAAAGGACTGGACAAAGATGAAAAGACATCCCTGGGTTGTAAAACATCCCCATTGGTTATTCTATTCTCAGATGGATTTCCTAAAGAAAGCTTAGACATCTCAAATATAGGTGGCTCATGATTAGGATTAATGCTGTTGTTGATAGAAATATTATTTTCTGACTGCCAGTGAGGAGGAGGATTATTTAAACCAACATGAGGCTTGGGTAATTCTTGACGATTTAAATCCCCACCACCAAAAAGACCAGATTCAAATTTATCGGTTGGAAAAATACGTGGCATGGAAAAGGGGGAGACTGGTACTTCAACTCCAAAATTTTCAGAACTGTTGAATATTTCTCCCTGGGAGTTGGGGACAACTGTCCTTGATGGAAAAATTGAGGTGTTCCTCATAGCAGAAGTCTGCTGCACATCTTGTATATTTCGAGATGGTGAGCAGAATCTTCTGCTTGCGAGTTTCTTCTGGTTCATGTGTACTTCTTGCAAGATATCCCGATCCCTTTTGATAGATATTAACAGTAAAAGAAATGTTCTTGCAGCTGAAGCTCCCTCTGAATTGACCAAGAGCTGCAAGAAATTTTTGGGCTGCTCGTCGCTATCTAAGAATGCGGGAATATCTGTCCCAGCAGGAAGCAATTTTTGAAGCATACTTAACTTCTCTATCAAGGAAGTCTGAACCACTGGGAGCTGACAATTAACAATGGGAACTTCAGGAATATTGGCATTTTGAAGAGATTCATTAGCATTGGGCCACTTTTCCCCAGAATTCACCATAAACATTGGATGAGAATTCGGTGGATCAAACATAGTTCTTGAACGATCCACATCATTGACTACACCATTCATCTCATTGAATGGTGTTCTTGCAGAGTTATGGTCTTCAAATGAATTAAAAGAACTTGGCACTTCACATTCAAACCTTGACTTTGGTGTTAAAGGACCCCAAATTCCATTAACTGGTTGTTTATTTCGTATCTGATCAGGAAATAATCCTACATTGAATTCATTATTTGAGATGCCATTTTTCATGGGTGTATTTGAAATTTCCTCTGTTTTTATAATATTGGGAAGCTTGTTAGTTTTATCCTCAAAGTTAAAATGATTCTGATTATTATGCAAGTGAGGTACATTTTCTCCTTCATTAGGAAAATTAAAACTATTCATGGGCTCCATACGATTCATAATCAGACGCTTCATTTCATCTGGTTCATTCTGGCTATGTTCTTCTACAGGTTTTGCAACTGGATGTTTGTTTACAATGGGAAATTGTACATGAGCGTCATTTCTCTTAAGCGGTCTTCCAATATTGTTTTCAAATTCTTTTATTTGTGGGGAGAGATCCATTGGGGTGATACTTCTAGTATTTAGAACTTTTCTTGGAAAAGCTGCTGGTGGCAGGCGAGTGATATTAGCTGGCCTTTGTTGAGGTGGTGCCAATGCAGGTGAATTGAAATTGTAATTTTGAAATGGTTGAGTTGGTAGCATTGGTGGTACAAGGCAATTTACATTTAAATATGGGTGTGGAGCAGGCATCATGGCCATAGTGGGCTGTATTAGGGGTGGACCTTGAAGAGGAGATGGGACAGAAAAGAACAACAATGGTTGTGGAGGTGGGACATTATGAAAATAATTTTCGTTTGCTGTTGTAGTGTTTGGGAAACCATGGTACATACGGCCAGGAACAAACTCTATTGCCAGAGGATTTAGAATGAAATTTTTCTTTAGTTCCATGCTGTCCAGTTGTGATCGCAGTGAATCCCAGGTTATCCCAAACAGACTCTGTTCTTTGTGGCAAGTGAAAATGAACTTTTCCCACAGTTTCCTGAAAACAAAGAAATGTTTTGAAAAAAGTACAAAATTAAAAGGAGAAAAACATAATTAAGAAATTTTGATGACTTCAAAAATAAACTTCATCAGTAAAATCATATAAATAGTATGAAAAAAAAGGAAATATTTCACTCCCTACTTCCAAGATACATAATATGAATGTTTGTCTTGTATAGTAAAATTTTATTTATTTATTCTGAAAAATTCCTAGATTTTTTTCGTTAATATTTGCATTTGTTCCTTAATACACATCATAATTTAATTTAAAGGACAAGTTAACAAATCTAATAAACAATAAAAAAAACACACCAGTAATTCAAATTTTTTTTTTATTTTTAAAGAAACAGCATTTACCTGCATTTTCCAACAGAACATAGAGATACAGGATCGCCTACCACTGCCACAAGTGACTGAGCTCTAGTAATTGCTGTATTCAACAATCTTGCATTTGACAAAAAGCCATGGTCTAGATCAGATTCAGATTTTGTGTTACATGTTTGCCGTGTTCTAACTGCACTCAAAAATATTACTCTAAATTGCTTCCCTAGGAGTGGAAAAGAATTCAAATAGGAAAATGATATTTATGCACATACAACAGCATTTTTAACAGTTTTTAACAAAATGGTGACTATATAATGAAAAATTAAAATTCAAATTAAAATCGTAACAAATATAATTTAAAATGGGAATTTTAAAAAGATATTCAATTTAGAGAACATAGTTTTATAAATACCAATTTCAAATTTGAATATACACATATTTAAATCTCTATGATATAATGAAAAAAAATTTATTTTGTTTATCTAATAACAAAAATATTTTTTTTATGTGTAATGAATATCTATTATATTATTGTTTATGTTGAATATTTTAAATGATTCATCAAATTTTTAATAATAAATAGTTTTTACTTCAAAAAATAAATATCTAAGTGCAGCTTGATTTTAAGTTACTTCACACAAATGTAAAAATTTTCTACAAAAGAAATAAGTTAATACCTTGAACATTTAGCACTCTTTCTACTGAGACACCATGTAGTTTCTTTTTTCTCAGTTCAGCTCTGATTCTCACAACCTAAAAATTTCAAATTTTCAGTAAGAAAATTATCCAATATACTCTCATTTTCTTTAAGTTTTCAAACATACAAGCAAGAGAATAAAAATGTATAACAGATGAAAAAACTTAATTAAACAATTCATGGCAAAACATTTAAATGATCTTGTACAGTAGAACTAGTAAGAGTTGACCACTTAAGCAACAGGAAGAAAGTACAATCAAAATTTAATATTTTCTATTTTTTTCAAGATTTGATTCTTTTTGGAATAAAAGTTGGATGGCCATTTTATTTTATAATTATTTTTTTATTAATATTACAAACGTGTGGAAAATGCCTTTCAACTTGAGCAATATTATTTAAAATATCTTCAAATCTTTTAAGAAAGCAAACAATTTTGATTCTTTTTGGACCAAATAAATTTTAAATTATTTAATATAATCTTTAAAAAAAACATACATTTTTTAAGAACTTAGATGTATAAGCAATTCAGAAAAATTTATGATGTTTTCAAAGATTTGATAACATAACACAGTACTTATCTCACCAAGCAGACTTTATTGGCAACAATGCACAGTATACATATAAAATTTTTTTTATAAATGTTAGTTCTAAGAATTTACTTTGGTGGAATTAACATTTTAATATTGTTTCAAATGTTTTCAAATGAGTCTTTCATTTCCCTTTTCTGCATAAATTCTGCGAGATAACTTTCCAGATGATGTGCTGTTCTTCTGTTTTTCGTTTCGCCATTTGGTGTTACCCACATTCTTTCTGTTTTTTGCAAGAGTGTTTCAATTTGCAAATCAACAAAATTGCATTTACGGTTCACTTTGAAATGTTTGAAACTTTCCTCTTACAGTTTTTCAGTGCAGTATGATTTCCATGAATTTGGAATATATTACACTTCCTTTTTCACTATTTCCCTAAGCTGCTTCTACTATAATGCTCATGGATTAGTTAAGCACCTTCACAAGCAAACAATTAATTTGTTTCATGGCAAACTGTTGTGGTAGAATTCACCCTGTACTGTTTTTGCACTTTGTTCCAAAGTTAATGTTTAAGCAAAGAATCAATACAAACCTTACCTTATGTTGCTTTTCCAGACCATAACTGATTTCCAACTGCTTTTCCCACCATTCAACTGAAGTTAATTCTTCATTCCAACCATAAATAAAAACCTCATACGTTTAAAGAAACAAAATTTCAATAACTTAAGCCATATGCTCTTCCAGACACTTCTATTACTGTGACAGGTTGAAAGGTTATTGAATTTCGTTTCTGAAACACTATTTCATTTCATGATTATTACAAGTAAGCAATTTTGAGCAAAATGCCTTCTGCTTGAAGCAATCTGATAGGTTCTTCCTCTGTTCTGGTTAAATCCCCAATTTTCATTGGTTTATCACCCCTTTCTGACGCATCAGGAAAAAAACATTACTGATAAGAAAAAGCAATAACTTTGTTTGGAAAATCTGGCAGTAAAGGGTTACCAGAGGGAATATTTGATTGGTGTCATTAGTATCGTTTTTGGTGACTCTATCACATGCAGTGGTGAAATGAAAATATACCAATTAGAGCTTATGTAACATACATAAAAGACTTCATAATTAAAGAAAAAATAACACAATTAAAAAATTAAATCTACTAGTCATACTAATACACTAGTAAAAACTAGTCTAATCTTTAGCTGAATACAATGCAGCATATACTGATACTAAAAAAATCTCTGATTAACTTTTAAGGTTTTACAGTACATATAAAAGAAAACCATTTTTTAAAAAAATATAAATATTTATAAAAAAAGTTAAAGTGATCTAACTGATGTAAGTCAGTAGAACCAATTTTTCCTCAATAAATATAGTTGCATATACTCTCAAAAAACTCCAATAAACAATATAATAATTTTATGAAGACATATGCATACAATAATAATGTGTATGGGCACGTACTTCCACAAATCACTTTCTTTTCAAACTAAAATTATTTTTTTTTTTAAATAATGGTTTATTTTGAGAAAGTAATCACTACTTTGAGAAATTTAAATCATATGAGAAACAAATTTCATCAAATTTTATTTTAATTAAATTCTGCATTGAGAAATATTTGGCATAAAACACCATAAATAACAATAAAAATGAAGCAATTTGTTCTCATAATTTTAAAATAATTATTTCAAATACAAATATATTAATCCAGGCAATACTTATTAAGTTGATTTTATAGATAATTTTAAAAGCACTCAGTTTAATTCAAAACATCTGTTTTTCCAATAAAGCTAAAAAATTAATCAATAAGAAATTATGTTAACACAAAAATATCTAACACAAAATACTTCTTACTTGGTCATAATATGGGGTGACGACTCCCACACTTGTTTCATCTTGTTCTCCCCAGCATGAAGGCCAGTTCTTTTTTAATTCAATTACTCTTTCAACAATTTCATTCACCTATAACACATGCAAGTAACACATAATATTTCTTACAACTTTAAGTGACAAGATAAATATTTTCAGCAAACGTTTGTGTATAACTAGTTTTTTTTTTTTTTTTTTTACTCAGTGATTTCAATTTTTTACTGCACTTTTCCAATTTTACTCTAAATTTATTTATTGGTTGATAAGAAGCAATTGAAAAGAATTAATTTAGATTAAAATTTAACCCGCAGACCTTTCTAAATTTGAGTTTTATGTTGTTGAAAATTATACCCAAACTTGCATCATTCTCTCTCACTTTTTAATGAATTGCCCAATAAAACCACACAAAATTTTTTTAGCACAGCACTCTCATAACTTAATACAGTTTACAGCTCAATACTAAGACATGACCTTACTTCACTATATGCTGAAAACTCAGCCAATTAGCAACTGAATATCAGTATGCAAGAAGAAAACTAGGCAAGAAAGGATACATAACAAAATGCCTAAAGGTAACACTTAATAAGAAAAATAATTGCAAGCTGAACGATTTTTTATAAAAATAAATCTGATTGTGTTTACAATGATTCCAAATTAATAACAAGGCAAAAATTTAATTTTTTTTAAACACTGCAATAAAGTGCATTTTATTCAACAAAATCAAAACAAATCATTCACAGTACTTCTCCATTAACCGGGCACAAATGTCCCCGTAAGCCAAACGTGAGCCAAGTCGACAAGCAAAGCGAATGACAAAACAGTCAATGGAATAAAAGTCGAAAACATTCAACTATAAACAAATATTAATTGATAGTACCATTTGACTGATGTCATCTTTTCGCTCCAGCCGTAAATAAATCTCAAAGATGTTAGAAAAATCAATCTGGATTATTCGAACCATATACCATTGTGAATGTGCTTCTTCCCGAGGCATGTTGAAAGACTGCACCACCAATATACTTCGTCACAAAAAGACAGTTTCATTTCATGATTCTGATTCATGTTGCATTCTTTGTAAATATACCTTCCTCTTGAAAAAAAAAAGAGAGAGAGAGAGAGAGACTGCATCTTCTTCAGTTCTGGCTAAATCCCAAATTGTCATCATTTTTTAAAACAAAAATTAAAATCAAAGAACAAAAGGAAAATGTGCTTTGTTTTGAATGAATTCAGAGAATAGAACACATGGCCCCTAACAAACATTCCCTCTATGGTTGTCAGAAATTTAGCGGAATTCTACATTTGGCGATTTTACACCTGCGCCCAGCTAACAGAAAAGTACCTAATTCACTAAATAAAATTACTTTGTAGTTTTATTTCTCCCATTTTGAGGAGTTGCATTTATTATGTAAAAAATACAATTGATTGGAGTTTTATTTCAGTTGAAATGAATAAACATTTCTTCCGAGTTTACCATTCCCAGCATTATTTTAGCATTTTACGCTAAAATAATGTCCCACATAGTTCTTGTTTATACAGGATGATTGTGCACAAAACCCACAATCAAGCAACACACACAATTATTTATTACAGAATAAATTTTTTAAAAAAAAAATTGCCTTTTTTTCTAACATTGTTACTCACAAGAGAAATTATTGATAGTTTTTCAAAATAATCTTTGCAATAAGTAATAACAAACAATAAAATGCTGATAAAGTTCACAATAATTTGTTCTAAATTGTTTGATATTCTATTTCTGAATCAAGTACCACAGTCTGAAAACTCTACCTAAACATTTACTGCAAGAACAAGAAGCTCATAGTTTATGCAATTCATATGAACAGAAAACACATAAATGAGAGTTTATTTCCTTTTATTCATTCTAACCTTCAGTACAAATAACTGGCTACATCAAAATTCTGAGAGAATGTATAGTGAAAACCTAAGCACAATTTGACAGAATATGTAAAAGGTAAGTGTGATGCCTTCAAGAAGTGTGGAGAGTAATGCTTACCTCTGCATAGTTATGAAAAGCAGTACTATTACAGTCTTGAATATCTTCCCCTCTAGCAGTGAAGAAGGTTAAAGGATAGTATTTTTTGTGCCTAGGCTGCTGTGCACTTGCTTTGAGGTGGTTGTCATAAAATAGCTCACTGGTGTACTGTATAATGGCCTCATGTGAACGATAGTTTTCACAAAGCAGTATTTTGCAAGGGTAATCTTCAGGATATAAGTCATATAGCCTCTCCAGCAAGGAAGTGTGCAAGTTCCGTTGCTGGGCAAATACAGAATATACTTCTGGACTAAGCTAAAATATAAAGTTGAAAAATTATCATACATCAAATCACATAAAACTCCTTATGCACTATAGAATATAATTTTTTAATATATGAATGGGAATTCTTATGATTGTTTCAGAATTATGACTTTTTATAATAAATTGGAATTACATAAGATAGCACAGGATTTAAGGGTATCAGAAATCAGTGTATTCACTATTTTGTACGATCATTTGTCAATGAGAAAACTTTGTTCAAAATGGGTGCCGCGTTTGCTCACTGTCAAACAAAAACAACAGTGCATCGACAATTCAGAGTGCTGTTTAGGTCTGTTTAAGCAAAATAAGCAGGATTTTTTATGTAGCTAATGGGACACTGGATGAAACATAGATCCATTACTACACACCTGAATAAAAGAGATCGTCCGCTGAATGGACAGCAGCCAGTGAAAGCCATCCAAAGCGACCCAAAACTCAAACATCAGGTGGCAAGATTATGGCCTCCATATTTTGGGATGCACATAGAATATTGTATATTGACTACTTTGAGAAAGTCAAAACCATTAAAAGTGAATATTACATATTGTTTTTGGATCAACTGAATGAAAAAATAAAGAAAAACGTCCTCAAATAAAAAAGTGCTGTTTCACCAAGACAATGATGCATGCCACATTCATAAAAATGACGGTCAAGTTGAATGAACTGCACTTCGAATTACTTTCCCACCCACTATACAGTCCAGATCTGACCCCCAGTGACTACAGGCTGTTTTCAGACCTTAAAAGAAAGCTCCATGGAAAGAGGTTTTGCTCAAATGAAGAAATGATTGCAGAAGTTGGGCCTATTTTGAGAGTAAAGACAAATCATTCTACTAAAAGGTATTAAAAAATTAGAAGAGCAATGGGCAGAATGTATCACTCTAGAAGGGGAGTATCTTGGTAAATAAAGTTCAATTTTGCATAAAAGTTATTGTTTTATTAGCTAAGCCCAGAACTTATTGAGTGATGTGTTATATCATATTTTAATATTTTCTGAACTTTATAAATTTATTAATTATTTTAGTAAGAATCTGATGACGTCATGAGAAAGAGAGAGAAAATATTTGGTATAGCTTTGTAAAATTCATATAACAAATAATGGATATACTCATAAGCATTTCTGCACTGCTAGAAATTATTCTTTGTCAAATGGCTATTTCTCTTAAAAACCCATGATAAATATTTTTAATGAAAATATTTAATCTACTAGTGCAATGGTGGTAAAAATATTAAATGCTTTATATTTTGTCATTTTAAGTTAATCCATGCTTTTTTTAAATTTAATGAGTTTATTTTCTTCAAAAATATACATTCCTAATTATTTTTCATACTCTCACCTGAATACAATACCTTCTGCAATGTTAGAAATCAAGATAAAAATTATTTCAGAAGTTACAACAGAACACACACAGAACATTACATTGACAGAGAACATAAATCTTTATATATAAAATATACGTGTCACAGTGTTTGTACGCGATAGACTCCGAAACTACTCAACCGATCATAATATAATTTTGCATACTGTGCGCCATTTCGTCCAACTTAGAACATAGGATGGTTTTTATTTCAATTAATCACACCATAATTTTTTTATTGCCGGAAATGTGAAGAATTCGGAAAAAACGTTGCCAGATTCCCGTAAGGGATGCTCATGTGTCTGTGGAAGCAGATATTGCAACAGAGGGTGAAAGTTTTCGGTACTCTCGACGCTATTTAAACAGCCATCCGATTTTTGTTTTTTAAATCAGACAAAAAATAAATACAGAATCGGAAAGATCATTTCTTTCGCCACAATACAGTATAATTTTTTTTGGCAAAATAATGATATTTTCTATTTTTTAAGATTTTTTTTAAAAAAAATTAGTTAAAACTAATGCATTTTTATGAATTTTTTTAATAAATCGTTGCGTATTAATTTATTTTCATGTTATTAAAACGATATTTTTTACTAAATAATGTCATGCTTTTTTCTTTTTGAATCAATCATTTAAAAAATAAAATGCCGAAAACTTTTTTTTCTACAATTTTTTGAAAAAATACTCAAAATTTTAACTCAGCATTAAATAACTTCGTCATTTATTAAAATTATTCTACGAAACTTTTTTTACGTTTGTAGAATAATGTTATCAAATTTCTGTACGAAGATTGAAAAAATTGCTTAAAAATTATAGATTTAAAATTTTTTTTGTAATTTTTGTAAAATGCTGTTTTTACGAGAAATAATTTAAACAGTCTTTTTTGTACACATTTATTTTAAAGTACTTTGTTTTAGCAATTAATGTGTGAAATTTCAAAACTTTAACATGAAGTTAAACCCTCTAAAAAATGAAAACTTAAAAAAAATTCTCAATTGCGTCACGGTCATTCATTTTGCATTAGCTTTCTGTTTGGAAGACAAGAAAGGTTGAGGTAGTTTTGAGTCTTTCGCTGCGTAGTAAAAAGGGGAAATCCCTCATAACACGGGACGCTCATTCATAAAATGCATCACAACTGATAGTTTATTTTTTATTTTTAAAGATTGATTTATTGAAGAACAGTAGAATATAAGAAAAAAATACCATAAAAAATTAAGGAAATATTCTTAAATGTATTTTTATCACATAGTATTATTTTCTTTTTAAATTTTATACTGTGAAATTAATCAATATCGTTGCGCTTAAATAAAAATTATTTTTAAAACTCTTAGTATCAGTGATTTAAAAAATAAAAAGCCAAAAACTATTTTGAACAAACTTTAATAAAACACCCAAAATACTAAATAATTAATAATTTCTTATTTTATAAAGATAATTGCATGAAATTTTTTTCCAGTGTGTCGAACATTCCAAAAAACACTCACAATTTTACTTCAAGATTTAAAATAATAGTGAAAATTTGTAATTTGAAAAATTTCTACTTTTCTGTCCTTTTTCAACATACAACTATTTTTAAAAAGGCTACATTTTCATTTTCGGAACTAAAAAATTGCAATAAAAGAATTGAAAAGTGAATGAGTGATTTATAAATTCGCACTGTTCGCCTATTCTAGGGTTTTTGGCGACGGACCTCGAAATTTTCAACCATTCAACGAGGATGACACCTGAGCCTTTCACCCATCTCTCCTAATTACCACACCAACACAAGAACAAATTTCGGAAAAGGGAGTTTTAATGACATAGTTAAAGAAATCACTCATATCGCGCATACACACACATAAGTGGTATCGTCCTGAGGGAAACAGGAAATTCCCATGGGGATTAAGTTATTTACTCAGTAAAAGCCTGTGCAAAGCCGGGCTAAGCGAAGAGGAAAGAATTAAAGAAGTAAAAGTAATTTCGAAAAATTATATTGGAAGTGCTGATTTTGTGAAGAGAAGGGAAATTGTTAAACGAGAAAACCATTTATACGCACTCATGGGCCTTGAACTCACATAAAAGTGTTGGCGTCAGAAAGAAAGGAGGAAATTAACATGGGGATTAAGTTATACCCTCGGTAAAAGCCTGTGCAACGCCGGGCCGGGTCAGCTAGTTGCTTTATAGAAACATGCCTTTACTAGTATAATAAAAGTAAAAAATTATACTCTAAAACAGGAATTCCACCATTTTTCAATCCACATGCCCTCAAATGTCTTTGGTCCCTACTGGCATATCCCCCCCCCCAACTTGAATTTTTAATCTGTTTCATGCATTACCAATTGCAAAAAACTTTCACAAAAAAAATGTGTAAGTCAAGTTTAATTTATTAAACTGTTTATTTTTTTCATCATAATTTTTGGAAGAAATAAACAGATTAACACAAAGATTGGATGAAAAAAATCAATGGGGTGTTTGAATTTGTATTGAATTAAGCTCAAAAGAGGATAAATACTATCTCAAATTAGGAACTGCATTTAATTTGCTTTTATGTTTTTTTCCCCTTATTCAAGTATACAAAGAAAACACTTGTTCAAAAAGCTCTGCAACAGCCAAATGGCAACAAAAAATACCTTTCAGAAAGTTCACTAGATTTGACACCTCGACAAGCCCCAAAACAGATTGAGTTGACCATTCCTTTACCAACAAGCTTCTTCAGAATGAAGTATGAATCCAGTTGTCAGGAATAGAGTAGGGAGTGGGTTCAAAATACTTAGATATCCACAGATTACCAATTTCTGTCACTGAAAAGTATTTTTAAATGAGGATTTTAATCCTTCCAAATAGCTCAATTATCTTATCGCTGACTACTAATGTAGCTCAAATTATGACGAAATAATGAATAGCTTTAAACAATCATCTTCAGAATGTCTTTCTTTCCCCTTCCCCCAAGTATTCACTTTTATAGACAACTTAAATAAGCATTACAACTTTTTTGAAGTGGAAGATTGATGATCAAGAATCTTAGATGTAGGATCTTTAAAATAATATTTTTCAAAAAAAAAAAAGTCTAGCTTGTGCTGGAATTAAGATTTCTGATTTCCCAGCTTTTTTCCTTCCCAAGAATTTTCAGGAACAAGACCGTTATTATCAAAAATGCATCAGAATTACGAAAATTCTAAAAATTAAATTTATTAACAGTAAAATTAGTTATTTATTATAAAAATTAGCTAACAGGTTTCATAGCCTTATCTAATTTTATAATTTATGATAAATTTTCTATTGCACCAAATAACTACTGATCTTCCTTTACTATTTTTGCTCAAGCTAGGAATCTGTAGTTGACCAATACATCTTTGAGTGGACCACTTATTCTAATTTTTTGTTAAACATTAAAGATTTATCTTCCAAAGTTTCCATACTCTCTTCTGAATGCAAAGAGTTGGACAGAAATTAGTCTTCCTCAAGAAAAAAAGAGACTTGTAATAATTACTTCACCTTGCAGATTCAAAGAGTTTTAGTTGGGTGCGCATGAAGGAACAGTAACTTCAAAAGCATCATGCTTCCTCCTAAAATTTAGCATAATCCAACTAAAGTAACATCATTCTAATTCTTTGAGAAACAGAGAACATTTATATTTTCGGCAACTTTTATTACACTGGTAAAAACAATTAAAGGAAGAGACAAGCTCTTTTTTTTTTTTTTTTTAAAGCAACATGGAAAGCCCCACGATAGAAGTGAAACTTCTTTAGCAACGTTGGCCGTAAATGCAGGAATAGATCTAATTATATTAAACTTCTGAGAGAACTTACTTTAATCAAGTAAAATTCGAACTTCATTTATTGTACGAAAATATTTTTATTCAGTATTCTGTATCATCATTTTCCAAGAAATCATGGTTCCTTATATTGTTGTTCCTTCTCTAGAATCAGTATTCATTGTCAAATTCAGTGTCTGTTTCACTAATTCAATGAGTAGCTTTGCTTCTGAAGCAAAATTAACATTTAAGTCTCCAGTTAAGATAATTGGCTTTTAATTATCTGATCCAATGATTGCAGCAGCCTCTGGTGTGTACAGCACTAAAACTTTATGGATGGAGATGTTAACAGCGGCGACCGGACTACTTAGTGATATTTAAACTTTCAACTGGACTTGCTGCTGGTTTTCCTTTTTTTCTTTCAGGAAATTCTTTTCCTCTTTTTTTTTATTTATTCTAGGCATTCAGACTAGAATTAATTCTAATTCAATAGAAATAAAAATTAATAATATAAACTTAATGCATCACTCACAGAAGTCACTGTGTTTGCTTACAAGACGCTATCCGTAGTGAATGTGGCGTGAACGTTAGTGACATATACACAATGCCCCAGACACTCCCCTAACGGGAAAAGCCATATAACGGTAATATTTTGGGCGCATTTATTCGTTAAGACGGCACAATTATTACATTAAAAATACGAAAATAAGCCACCCGAGTTCGTTACGAGTAGCAAGGGTACCCACTTAATATCTCCAATACCTAAGAGCATTTTGCCTTAGCAGCAAGATGCCATACACTCCATACCTCTGATGCAAACCCCCCTTAGCAATCATCCAACTTTTTCACAGATATGATGCAAGTCTTGTGATGTCCCCTGCTTGCTATCTCCTCACTATGGCAATGATTTGGGGGAATGGCAGGGGGAATCACTACTTCCGTTCGCTTTTTCCTTGTTACGCAAAACTGGGCAAATTTCCCATTCCCTCTCCCGCCTAAAGAAGTTTCACTTCAAAAAGAATAAAATAATTAACGGCTTCCCACGAATGATAGTTGAGCTCTTTCCAGACACCTCTGCCATGCAGTGGCCTGTGATTTTGTAAGGCAGTAATGCTGTGAACCTAGCTTGCTCACTGAAGCTAAAGGATGTTTCAAAACATCATAGCTTAGCCCAATCCTTGTTTTTTTAAAATTTAATTGTTTACTCATCATGAATATGGCCAGTGGTTCTCAAACTTTCAAAAACCCCTTCATTGACATTGCCGACCTACAAGATTTTAAACACCCATCCCAACACCCAGCTGAGTGACTTAAAGATTCCTCTATGATCCTACGACTACCTTTGTTACTTACACAGATTTAAACAATTTGCAGGTGCAATTTGATTAAGTAATCGAGATGAATACACTCATTATTGTATTAGTGCTCTATGAATTCAGTTCTTAATCTTTGCATATGCGTTTCTCCTATTTTTTGAGAATATTATATATATATTATATATATGTTGTAGTAATGTCTATGTAATTGCAAACAATAAAACTGAATTAATATTCTTGATCAAAATACATATTTCAGTAGAACATTGGGAGCTTATGGCCCATTACACTAAAAAATATAATTATTTAAGAACAATTTATTAAGAATGTAGCAGGAAATTCCATCAATCAAGCAATCAGATCTACCAATTTTGCTGTCGATGTTGTACAAGTAAGAATAGCAAGATTTTTTTTCTTCTATTTGTAATTTTAATGGTCAGTAATATCAAATAACAGTGAAGAAGAGAACTGAACTGGAGTAGTGACTATTTTATGGGTAAAACTGAGCTTTAATTATAAAAGTATAATAATATTGATTTCAGTCTGGAATTCAGCCAAAAAACTCCTCTTTGCTGCTGTTCTGCACTTGATAAATTAATATTAGAAATAAAAATAAGGGAGACTTTGTCAAAAGAAAAAAAATCAACTTATCAAACGGCATTGCAGGTTTGTTTGTATGACAGTAAACTTGGAGCTTGATCATGGATGAAAAGGAACCAAAACTACCCTATAACTCGGTAAGAAATGCATATGACAGTGATTTTTTTTATGTTTGTTTGATAGAGATTAACATAGTATTAAAAGCCAAAAATGATTTTTAATATTTGATCAAGTTTACACATTTTAAGTGTTCAATATACCATTGGTCTTATGTCTTCCCCTTTAATCTTTATATTGCAGCCCTCATAAAATATCTGCCATATGTATGTGGCCTGGCGGGAAAAAAGTTGAGCACCCCTGGTCTAGAATGTTGCCAAAAGCATCAGTCTTCGACAGAGGATGATTGCATGCGGTTTATCTTCAGTGATGAGTTGTGAGTAAGCCTGGATAGCAACTTGAGAAGTGTTCTCATTTGCAGAGAGCCTGGGAGTCAATATTGGCCCTTCAATAATGTTGAAAAGGACTGCTACGGTTGAGGTAGTCCAAGCAGGCATCATGACAGATGGGTATACCGACATCCATGTGTTCGATAGAGGTACTCTGACAAATCAGCGGTATAAAGAAGAGATCCTTGCATCCTATATCGCTTTTCTGCAGAGCACATGTCCCAAATTTCATCTTTATAGATGATAATGCATGCACATAAAGGGCCCAGTTGGTAAAGAATATTCAATGATTGGGGAGGTCCGCAATGTCCTTGAAAGCTCAATTGTAGCTCAAAGACTAGCTCCAGCGACCATCTATGGGCTCAAGAGTGTCTTGGTGTAAAAGTGGGTCCAATTGCCTCAAGGATTGGTAAGGACCTTGGTATACAGTGTGAAACACCAATGGGGTGTTAGAGGTTATCATACATCCTATTAGACATGTTTTTCTCTGACTGACAGGGTGTCGGTCAGCTGCTGTGCTGGACAAGAGACTAGTTTCTGTATTGAGAGTGCAGTTGTGCCCATTTTTGATTTCCCATATATTGGTCCTATACTGGATGATATTTTGGCCAGGTTTGGTCTCATTGGTTTGGTTAGTTTTTATTCTATTGCAAAAAAATAAAAATAAAAACATTTGTCATTCAACTGTTTTCACCAGTGCTGTTCAACTCCAGCAGTTAGCATCCTGTTTTAACTGCATAACTTTTATAGAACAATTTCTACTGTATGAAATTCTGCTGCAACTGCAGTCAGAATTTCAACTACATTAGACAAGATGGGCTATTCTTTAGTATCAGTTAATGCTTAGAAATAGTTGATTTTATCACCAAAAATCTTTCAAGCATTTCTAACATACTATTCCAGCAAATTTTGATATCAAAACAAACCATCTTTTCACAGCCAAATACTACATTTTAATTCTTGTAAAATATTTTTGTGAGGAGACTTTCTGAATAAATTTTAAAAACTCCTTTTCATGTTTTCATTTATCATAGAGAATTTTTTCTACATAAGCAATACAAAATATAGCATATGATGCTATACTGCATTCAAATTCTAAATCTAAATCTTTGTCTAATTCAATTCCAGTAATATCGCTGACATGCGATATGTTTTCTATCTCCTAAACGCTTTCTCCCAAATTTGCCCTTTCTTATAACGAACAACACACAAACCAGATACTTAGAATAAGATTAGGATAGATGACATTCATAATTCATTACCTTTCAACTACATTAGACAAAATGGGCTATTCCTTAGTATCAGTTAATGCTTAGAAATAGTTGATTTTATCACCAAAAATCTAACCATCATACTAGTACTGTCAGTAATACATTTTTTAATTGTGATTCCTTTACTTTAATCTTTATTGCCTTCTGCAGAAGAAGGTCCCCTAATTCTAACTTTCCTAAATTGAGGAAATCATTCCCGTTTAAATGAATGTTTATTAAAATATCACCAGTTTCTAAGGTATTTCTCAGCAAGTATAAATAATCAAATGCACACATATCAAACTACAAAGCATTTAAATTTGATGAAATTTCCTTTTTCACCTGAAGTTTAATCAAATCATATTGTTTACAGATGAACTTCATGACATTAACAAAAGCATATACATTATTAATATGAAAAATGCAAAAAAAAAAAATATATATATATTTAAACTATGTTTCCCCCCCCCCCCCATTTCATTCAGTAATAATTCCAAAAGGAGAGCTGCATTTTATTCATACAAGTACTTGAAAATTTTAAATATTCGCTTAATTTACTTAAGAATTACAAATAATGCATGAAATGAAAATTAGGGATTTTCCCTCCCACTAAACACAATAACAAAAATTCTATAATAGCATATTTTTCCACAGCAAAAATTGTTGAGATAAATTATATAGTTTATTATAGGTTCTCTTAAACAAATTCTTTTATTCACTGAATGTAATATATTTTTATTAAAATATTATTAATCAATGATTAACAATAAATAGCTCATATTGTAAGATTAACTATATATATTTTAGTAAGACAAAATAGTAATTACGGTGATAAATATTTCTATATACTAATTGAAATTTTTAAAAATTCCACATTTCTGAATATTGTCTTGAAGATATATGCATATTTAACTTTCACACAATCTTATTTTTAATCACAATAAAAAATTTCTTCATAACAATACCTGCATATGATCTCCAGCCAGAACAATTCGAGTATTTTCATTAGCCAATGATAATGGCATTATTGCCTCACATTCCATGGCTTGTGCAGCTTCATCGATAAGAATATGGGTAAAGAATCCTGAAGAATGAAAATATTACTTTTAAAATAAACATGGTGATATAAGAGTTCAAATTAATCTTTTCTAATAAGTTGACAATAAAATTTTAACTTGCATAACAGAAATGCATAAAACTGAAATCATATGGAATCATGTAATAGATGTAATATACATTCAGGCAACACCAGCACCTCTCTCTGTACCCCAGAAGTAAGTGGGAGAAGTAGAACACTTTTCCCAGCAGCAAGCAATTAGTCAGATTTAACACAGCCTGTATATGTAAAACATCAGCTCAATGTTCATTAAATCTTTTTAAATATAAAATGTTTGCTTATTCAACATACCCCTAGACATTGCCATCTCTGTAACATGGGAGCTCAGCCTAACAACCTTAATGGTTTTTTAACCCATAAACAAATCAAAAGTTGCCCAAAATAAAAGGTGCTCATCAAAATCGCCCAACGCAATGATGAATGCTTAATCAACGAATTCCTCTGATGCCTTCTACTAAGAGCCAATCATCTGCTCTGAGGCCAATACAACCGTCTCTTTTGCCAAGTCAAACCAAAGCTTGAGACTCAACAAAACAGTCTCTTTGGCATCATCCAAAAGTGTTCTTGCAAAAAAAAAAAAAGGGCCAATTTCCACACCTATTCACTGCTGTGAATGTAAACTCAATCTGCTTCATATCTACAATTATCATCGTGAAAACTGAACACTGGTGATCTCATCGCAAACAGATAGATTTTTAAGAGTGAAGTTTATCTGCAATCTAAGTACATTTTGATATCTTCAAATCAGGTAGGATCAAACCTTTTATTACTCAGCATGTATGGTAATACTAAGAAAGAAGATCTTGTAACTGCCGCGAAAGAGCTAGGTGTTACTGTTCCAGAAAATGCAATGTATGTTTAAAAGCACTAATCAAACAAACTGACACTTTAAAAGATTAACCCGAATTTGTTAAGGATATGCTTAATTTACTCGAAGAATGAAAAGAAAAACTAGAAAAAGAAGAAGCCGAGCAAACGGCCAAAAAACTAATTCAACTTGAAAAAGAAATTGAACTTGCCAATATCAACTCCGCTATAAATTCTAATAATTCAAACAATTCTACTGCAACATTCAAAACACTATCAACTAACCTCCTAGAAGGTCTCATTTAATCCATTTAGACCCTTAGTATGCCAGTTCCTAGTAAACCTGAAAATTATAATTTATTTCTTCATTCTCTTGAATATGCAATTACAACCAAAAATGTTCTTCATGAATTAAAATGATTTTAATTAATATTCTCAGTGAAAAAGCTAACAGTATTTTGCTTTACATCCCCGAAAACGAACTCCAAGATTACAAGAAAGTTAAACACATTATATAAGAATTCCAACCATCTGCGCAAGAATGCTTAATTAATTTCCGTAGGGCTCATGCTAAACAAATAGCACATACAGTTTTCATCCCGATTAACAAGTTCTTTCAAATATTATTGCAAACTTTGTAATGTGAATGATTTTAAAACTTTGTGTGATAATGATAGCCAATAAATTATTTTCCACCCTTGATCGTGAAACACAACATATAGTGATATGCCAAAACAAAACTTGATTTAAACCAACTGAACTAGCTAGGGAATGTGATGTTTCCTTCGTAGCAAAGTAAAAGTCGTATTCCGACAACATCATCATACCGTCAACTGCCGTATGACAGCAAATAAAAATACAACTCGTCTCAGGGCTTTAATCGCTACTACTCACATGATAAAAATTTCCCATGACGCTTCAGCAAATAACTTGCAAGTTGGTCCTCACAGAAACAAAACTAATTTCAATTCTAGACCTAATTCAAATCACGGTCCTGTTTGTAAAGTCGAAGGTAAAATATTTAATGAATTTTTGCATGAATTGCAATACGAAAATATTTTTGTTAATGATAAGATTGTGAAAACTTTAATTGATTTGGAAGCGAATATTGTGTGCGTGAAATTCTCCCTTATTCCAACTGAAACAAAATCTCTTGGAGTTGTTCAATTAACCTGTGCTTTCGGAAATGAAGTTCAAGCTGAACTTGCAAAAATTAAATTAGCTCTTCTAAGTTTTTGTGAAAATCCAATAATAGTGACTGCAGCTGTCTGTAAAAAATTGTATTGTGATTTAATAGTTCCGCCTAATATTTTTGATGATTTAAATAAAGCATTAAAAGAAAATGCTCAGATTTCAGAAAAAAGCCTGATTTCCTCTCATTCTAAAAAGAACTTTCTTTGGCATAAAAATAAAAATTATTGTCAAAATAATTTCCCTTCAGAATCAGTCAGCAAAAATAAGTAGAGAATAAAAACTGTATCTATAATGAAGTAGAAAAAGATTTTTTTTTTCTTCATCATCCATTCCGGCGAAGTTCAAGGCCAAATGACTCACCTCAATTTCGAAACATTAATAGCGCGAGCAACGATGTTTTCATCCTTGAATGAATAAAAATGAATCATTAAACTCTTAAAAACAGAAATTATTATTGGATGAAAAAGAAAAGAAATACCAAACACGTGATGTACCGTAAAATCCAGCGTATAACGTACACCTGTACTTTCCAGCTACAATTTTTAATTTTCAGGCATATTTGCCGTATAGCGTGCACCCCTCTTTTTTACAAATAAACCTAAAATATACATGTACAAAGCTCTTGTATTTTGAACTCATTCATTCAAGGTATTATCCCAAACTTTAAAAAAGACAGTAAACTTCTAGAGCTCTACAACCCTTTAAACTCATAAGGAATGTCATTTCTTTTACATTAACAGTATATCAATGTATGTAGAATTTTTTTATAGCTTATTATATAGTATCATTTTTTATGCTCATAATTTCTTTGTTTTTAAAGCCATCATTTTTATAATGCACACCTGTAAATTTTAATCTTATTTTTTGTGTTAAAATTATGCGTTATATGCCAGATTTTACGGTAATCAATTTTCAGCGTAAGGGAAACATAAGCTAATCTTTTTGTGAATTGGAAATTAGCGATTGTAATTTTTACCGGTTAATAAAAAAAATGAAACTTTGCTTTTTCAAAATGAGGATTGTTATTTATCGAATTTAAATGCAACTTATTCTGAAATTGATTTGTCGCATATTTTGGATGCTGATATGCGTCCCGAAGTTGAACAGCTTATCCAATCTTACAAGCCAAATAAAATGTAAAGATAAAAACATACAAAAGCAAACTATCCTCTCTGATAACACATCTATCGCGTTACATCCTAGAAGATGAAGTCGAGCAGCAAAAATGATCATCGAAAACCAAATTGACCAATGGTTGTCTGATGGAATAATTTCTCAAAGTTCGTCCAATTTTTCTGCATCTTTAGTTCTTATCAAGAAAAAGATCAGTCAACAAGACTCTGTGTTGATTTTAGTACTCTTAATTCTAAAACAGTTAAACAAAGGTTTCCAATACCCCCATTGAAGACATTTGTGACCAACTGCACATGGGGCGATACTCTTTTCAAATCTGGACTTTAAAAAAAGTTTTTTTCACATCAAAATTGACCCTGATAGTCGTAAATACACCATATTACATAATGGACAATACGAATTTAATAGAGTTCCTTTTGGCTTGTGTAATTCTCCCTCAAAATTTCAAAAATACATTCAAATTGTGTTTAAAGATCTCTTAAAAGAAAACACTGTTATTGTATACATCCTTTTAATTCTGGCACATTCTGTATGTGAAGGGATTGCAAAGCTCAAAAAAGTTTTTGATGTTGCTGCTACTTATGGTTTAGTGTTTAACTTTAAAAAATGTAATTTTCTTCAGCAGAAATTAACTTTTCTTGGCCATATTATTGAAGAAGGTACTATTCGTCCTTCAACAACTAAAACAAATGCAGTCATGAATTCTCAAACACTTAAAAACACTCAGCATGTCCAATCATTTTTAGGACTAACATGCTATTTAAGAAAATTTATTAAGAACTATGCATCAATCGCATGACCTTTAAGCGATCTTTTATGAGACAAAGTTCCATCCACCTATGGTCCAACATAAAAACAAGTTTTTCCCTCTTTGAGACAAATTTCGTCTCAGGAACCTGTATTGCAACTTTATCACCAAAAGGCTCCATTACAAATACACAGTGCAAAAGGGTTTGACATTATACTTCAAATGGACTCAAATCAGAGCTTTCATCCAATACACTATACGAGTCGTAAAACTTCTTCTCAAGAAGAGAAATACTCCAGCTACAAGTTAGAGGTCTTAGTGATAGTTACAGCATTAAAGTTTCGACACTACCTCGTTTGCACAAAATTTCAAATAATCACAGATTGCCAAGCATTTCAAAAAACTATATCAAAGAAAGATTTACCACCTAGAATAGCACAATGGGCTCTCCTATTAGAAGACTTTGATTACAAAATATTTTACAGGCCTGATAAACATATGCAACATGTTGAGGAGCTCAGTCGTTATTCAGTCATGTCATACAATACAACGAGGTAACACAAAAAATTAAAAAAGCACAAATTAATGCTGAATTTACATCCAGTATCAAACAAATATTACAATCATCTTCAGCCTCTGATTATAATCAGAGACCATACCGCAAAAAACCGTACAACTTGAACATTTGAACATTCTAAAGGACACTTCGGCATCAACAAAACTGAAAATTTAGTCAAACAACAATTATTTTTCCCAAATCTGTGTAAGACCATAGAAAATGTTATAGTAAATTATATTCCTTGCATTCTTTCATACAAAAAATTCAGCAGCTGAGGATTTTTACGCCCCATACCAAAAGATGATATACCACTTGATACCTACCATATTAACTTTTTGGGTCCACGCACCCAAGTACCAACAAAAATTACAAATATATATTTCCTTTTATCGATGCTTTCACCAAATTTCTGTGAATTCAGCTGTGACAAATCATTTTTGGAACATACTGACGGTTAGAGCAATTACAGGCTCATGTATGTATTTTAAAAGTTTTTAATACTGGTAAAATAAATTAATTATTCCCTCCTTTTTAGTTCTCATTTAACTTTTTAAAAATTTCTTAAGTATCGAATATCAGTTAATCTATTTTATTTTTTTTACAGAAACGTGTTGAAAATTTGGGGTGCGGCTTAGAATTGATGACAACATTTTATTACAAAAACATGTTGATAATTCGCCGCTGGGCTTAGATTCGAGCAAATACAGCATTATTGATTTTAAAACACCACCTTCCTTAAGCATAACGTGAAGCAGTCCTACATTTAACATCTTATATTGATCAGGAACATTTCCATTTGTCTAGGCTGAGTTCTTATACAGATTCAACAGCAGCAAATAAAATTACAATGTCTTTTATATAAGAAAGACAAAATTACTAATAACTTTTATAGAATAGATTTCACAAGATGGTGGTAGAACCAAAAAATACAAATAAATTAACATAACCACTTTTACTAGAACTTCACTTTAAAACTCTACTATTAACAATCTATAATCAATCTTAAGGAAAATAATTTAAGCAGAAATTCCATCTTAAAAATAAATTTCTGACTAACCTTTTCAGGTTAATATTTTAAGAAAGTGATATCTAATTATTTTAATTAAGTAATATCAAATTACAGACACTTAAAATTTGATAATAAATGCAATTGTTAAAATTAGCATATTGTACAGAAAAAAACAAACCAAATAATAAACTCGCCTTTTTCTAAACCCAATTGGACTAGATATCGTGCTGTACTCAGAGTAGTGACAATAACCTTACGGGACTTGACATCTTTCAAATTTGGCATGACAAAGCTCTTCTCAGAACCATTATAATTGATAAGGCAGTACTGCTGGACTGTGGGGTGTACTGTAGCCACCCATCTGTGGCGGTAATAGATTCGCAAAGGAGTGGCTTCATACTTTCCTTCTGCAACGCAAGGGTGAAGATATTCCCGGATATAAATGTCAGCAGCACTGGAAAAATTTTAAAATACAGATTAATTTTTTTAAAAAAAACTTCAGTAACTGCACTTTTTGCATTTACATTCCCAATATATTTCATTTATAACCACAAATTTAATTATTGCGACATTCCCCCCCCCCCAAATTAATTGAATTGGGAGTATTAAAAATTTTACAAGCCATTCTTAAGTTTTATGAAACTGGATTAGTTTACGAAAGAGTACAAAATAAAATTAAAGAATAAAATCTAATAATATTTTATTATTTAATGAAAAAATATCAGGTTTAATATATTTTAAAAACAAGTACAGTAAAGATTTTGAAAAGGTTATCAACTAAACACTACAATCAACTACAACCATTATAAATGCCAAACATAAATTTAAAAAAGGGGAGACTAGGGGAAATGTGCACCAAAATTCTAAAGATGTATTAATATGAACACACACATAAAAAAATAAGAAAAACCTTAATACCTGTTTGAATGAGTACAAACTAGAATTCTGGTATTTTCTTGAGATAAAAGAATTTTGACTGCTTGTGCTAACGTGTATGTTTTACCAGTTCCAAAAGGACCAATAATTAAAACAGGTGGTAAACGAGTCGTTAGTGGAGTTGTAATGGCCAAAACAGCTTCTTTCTGTTTGGGGTTTAATTTTAGTTCAGAAAGGGAAAAGCTGGAAGGTAAAAATTTCACAATTTTAATCCAAAATATATTAAATATTTAGATTTTGTTACTATGACATCATAAATAACATTTTGTTATAATATTTATTGCATATTACACTTTAGAGTCAAACATTATTTGCTTTGAAATAGATTAGAAAGAAGATGTTTATTAATAATAATGCATTCATGAAAATGTACTCAAGATTATCAACACAAAATCTATTATTTTCCTACACAAAAATGATGATGCATCATTTAAATAGAATATTAAAACATTCACGCCAACATTTTTTGGAAGCTTCTAAAATAGAAAAATTAATTTTCATTGTTGAATTGAAATGAAGAAATTTTACGAAATTGTTCTTTAAAATAATGGTTCATTCATGTAATTTATTATGAATGGTTTTCTATGCAAAATAACTCCTACATAAAAAAAAATTCTTTTTCAATGAATAAGCATTTTTGCATGAACATATACAAATTCAGTACTTATAAATCATTGGGTATAACATTTTAACTGCCAAATTAATATTAGAACATCTCCATAAGAGATTATTCAAATATCAAATACTTCCTTCATAAATTTAGAAATTTTATAGATGCATGTTTATAATTTTCCTTGCCTTCCATTTTATTTAAATGTTCACAAATTTTAAATGGCTTTATAATAATATACTGCCTAATAATAATATATATAAAATCCAAAATGCCCAAACAATATCCAAAGCTTACAAATTACAATAATGACACATTATCAGAATTTGGAAGCTTTGGAATTTTGTTTATTCATTTATATGCCATTAATCTTCTATTTTACTCATATGCCATGAAGAGATGTTCATATCTTTTTTTAAATCACTACTTGCTTTGTGGTTTAAAATAAATGTGATCCAAATCTGTCATATTTCTACTACTAGTGTAAAATTTCCATTTTCCTATTTTCATTCTCTCTTGAAAAAATTACTTAATCTATAAAAAAAAAATGTTAGAACCTGACAAAATGCATTTTCATATTTACTTCAGAATTACCAGACACTTAATTGGAAACCATTCAGAATAAATGTATTTTAAAAATTTGATAAGATCATTAAAATCTTTTACATAATATTTCCATTTTCAAACTGGGGAGGGGGAGCTGATCAATAACTTTTTTTTACCCTTATTGTTTACAAGTTATCAATACACCTAGATGGGAATTAATTCCTGTGTGAAGATTAAATGAAATCACAATAACAAACCATCGAAATATTAATGAAGAAACATTGGTTACTCTCAATGTGTGCATAAAAGTAAAATGAAAAATTTAATTTTACTTTACATTATTAGAATAAATGAAGCAACATAAAACAGATACAAGATATTTAATTTTTTTTTATATTCTTACAAAATTTGCACTCTGCAAAATAAAAATCATATAAATGGCCATATACAGTTTTCCATTTACTCAATATATTACAGCAATCAACATGTCTGGAGAAAATACATAAGTACCGAACTTGATATGTATATGTTTGCATTGTAACTAAAGAATAAATTAAATAGTAATATCAATTTTTTTAAAAAAAATTAGTAATTTTATTTTTAATAATATTTAAAAAATTTAAAGAAAAAATATTGCACATAATAAATGAGACAAATCTCCCAGCCTATTATTGTATGTTAGATGAACTGAATGCTTAAGGTGGATAATTATTTGTTTAATTGTTACTATTCGAAAAAATAAATGTTGTCAATTCTATAGATTTTTTTTTTTTAAAAAGAACTTTTTGCAAATTTTACTTATACAGCATTTCTACATGAGTAAATTAACTTTTTCATAACATTTCAACATTTAGCTACCAGACTCTATTGTTATAGATTATTTATTAAGGTTGCACCACGAAGCTACACAAAGGCTATCAGTGATGGACCTCATAATTTTGAACCTCGGAACCTTTCATCAATGATTTTTATAAGAAAATATAAATATTCAAGGCCAAATGCATATTTTAACTGAAAATCAAAATGTTCTAATGTTAAACAAATTAATATCAAATAGAAAGTGAACTATCATATAAATTTTATTTTTCTTCTGATTAAACTGTTAACACATTTTATTAAAAATTACATCAAAAATTATTTTTTTCCAAAAAGAAATCCTGATTATAGAGTTTAAATACCCAAATACACTAATTTTAATCAAAGCATATATTGAATGCATATTTTGACAGTTAAAATAAGCAGCAAAATTATATAATTACTTATTCCACAATTGAGGGCGAACAGATACATCTGGAAATACCAAAGAAGGTGGATGTAGTCTGTCCACAGCAAAGTGCATTTCACATAAAGGTAAACGATTTAACTGAAACTGCACCTAAAAAGAAATTTTTTTTAAAAACATTAATTTTTGTTTTTATTCTTAATAATGAAACATCCAAAGACATTTTGATTTTTTTACTTTCAGAGTTATTACAAAATTACAAGCAAATCCAAACTTTATGATACATTTAATAGTAATATACACAAACCTCGGCTACAAATCCCTGATCCATTTTTAAATTCAGCTCTTCACAACATTGCTTTGATAAACGGATGTATATTACCGTTTTCCCCTTATCTTCAATAACGGCTTCGTAAACCTGTAAAATCAAGTATTTATGATGAACTATCTACAAGGTGAAAGTTTTTGAAACTCAACCCAACTTTTGAAAGTATATAAAGAATTAATTAATTATGCATGATGATATATCCAACATAAAGCATCTGTATATATGTGTTAAACTTGAGATTATATATATATATATAATCTCAAGTTTTATATTATATATTTTACTGTAGTAAAGTTATGTTAGATAGCAATTTTATAAATCAATTAAATATCCAAACATCTAAAATTTTGAATTTTTTCTTTTGGATAGTATTATTACTTAGTCTAAGTTCAAAGCAGAGCTCCCAAAAAACATTTTCTAATCTTAAGTATGACTAAAAAATTACAATTACAAAAATAAATAAATTTAGAATAATATTTTTTAAGGTTATTCAACATCCACACATACAAAACATCTTTATCTTCTTTATTTATTGTTTTATAATTATATTTCATGTAATTAATTTAACAGAGAATACAAAGGTATTTCAATATAACAAGACAATTTTAATATTCTTTTTAAATTTCACTTGTCTCACAATAATCAACTTTTTACTGTATATTAGCTTGTAAGTTTCATTAGACACAGCTTATTAAGTCAATAATTTCCCCTTACTAAAAGATATAAATATAGAATGATTTTATATACTACTTCGTGAAAAGTAAAAAAAAAAAGTTAAAACTAAAAAACAAATGATTTTAACAAACTAAACAAAATTAAGTAGGCAAATAAAAAGACCTTAGAGCAGAGAAGCCCTGCTTTAAAAAATTTTTATTACACTTACTTTCCTATGTCCTTCACCTTTTGATGAAATAGGAGCTATAAGTACTGTGCTGCAATTAGTCAAGACCAATCGCCCAGATTGTGAATCTTCTGACAAAACTGATGTGAGAGTCATATTGGCAAATAACTCTCCATTTTGTGAATATTTTGCAGTGACAGCAGAATTTGGAGTCAGTAAATATCGATCTACTAGTGTTAAAGTTGCTTGAACATTGTACCTAAAATTAAAATCAACTTAATTTAAAAATTACCTAAAATAAAAATTTTAAAGTAAAATAAACACATCAGTTTGTTTGGGAAAACAAACATATACATGGGAAAATGTTATAACACTATAGAATACATAACTTAATAAAATAATTTCTATTTTATAATTTTGCATTTAGCCAAAATAAAAACTGTGGACTGATGATGTTTGGTTTCAAAATGTTTTACCTTTTAATTTTACTGTTTAAAGATGAGGAACTTAATTCACATCAAAAAGGAAATTAAGTTACATAATGCATTCTATTTAAACTCCTGTTGTTTTTTAATATTAAGAATCAATTTCTCTAAAGACAGAATTTTATTTTTAAAGACACAAATGAAATTTAAAAGCATTTATGCTTGAAAACAAATAGACATACAATTTTGATTTCCTTCTATAAAAGAAAAGAGTAGGTGGAGCTCCTTTAACTTTTAAACAAAACAAATGGATAGTATAACAATTGAATATAAAATTTTCAATAGCTATTACATAGTTAATAATCATGAAATTATATTCTAGTTCAATTGAAATTAATAACAGATATTAGAGTTAATTCTTTAATCTTTTCTATACATTTCAGAAATTTACTAACATTACAAATGCTTTATTTAAGAACTTCAAGAAGAAATTAAAGTACATATCAATTACATGAATAATTTTTTGGAATAAATAACACATATTAATTTTTTTTTAGATATTTATACTACAATCTCCCAAAAAAGCAGCAGTACCATACCTAGACAATAATTCATATTGAGACATTTCTTCTATGCTCAGTAGCTCATGTTGACGTGCACAGTAGTTGCTTTCAGTTAATGCGGCTTCCAACGCATTTTGGGTCATTGTGAATTTTTGCCCATTTGGAGCAGGATAACAAGCCAGGAGGTTTTTTTCTTGATCTCCAATAGAATAAGGACGATTTTCAAAAGGGACAACTGTTACATCAGAACTACTCCATCGTTCTGTGTAAGATACAACTTCTTCTCTGGCCTGTTGCAGCTTCTCCATGTCTGATATAGAAACTACATCCACACAAAGTTTCTTCACTAAAACTGGTTCAAAACCAAAATCAAATACTAAGTCTTGTCTAAAAGTACCATAAATAGCAGTAATAAATCGAACCTGAAAGTTAAAAAAAATATGTTAAAATATACTAAAAACAAATTAAATTAATCTTGATGTTAATAAATGTTTTGAACAAAAAAAAAGTTTCAAAAGTTTCATGTAATAGTCAGTCACATAAAATTAAATTTGTTACAAAATTAAACATGTTCCTTTTTAAATAATTAATATTTAAAACAAAGGGAGTTTTTTTTTGCATATATCAACAAACTTAAAATTAAGAACATCTATTCATATATTTAAATTAATTTTTCAAAATATTCTATATTTTAAAAATTAATAAAACTTATTAAAAAATTATTAGCATAAATTTTATCAGACCTTACTTCATAAAAGTATACCAAAATATAAGATAACAGACTATTAGTAATAAATTTTAAAACATAGGTTTTATATTTTAAATTCCACTGTACTTTAAGTATCATATTCTTGTATAATGCTTCAAACATTTCATCAAATGCTGAAAGACTGAGTATTCATTTCAAGAAAAAAAAAAAAAATTGCTTAAGCAAATATTCCTAAAAATCAAAAACATAGCGCACAGTATATTTAAATCTACAATCTAAGGAACTGAAACAAATAATATAGACATGGATAACAAATGAAAATTATCCAGCAATTCAAATCCTTTGTATAATTTTGGAGAATATCCAACCTCATCTATAATTATAAAGAAAGAGTTTGTGTGTTTCAGCTATTCCGACCAAATTAAGCAACCCAGAAGTGTGAAACTTGGCATGTAGAAGCTGTAGGTCACTATGCTATTAAACTCGTTTTTTTTTTCGAAATTCCCTTTAATTTTTTTTTAATATTAAGTTTTTAAGCAGTTTTCTGACTATTTGGGCATATGACATATCTTGTATTCTACAAAAACTAATGCTTCGTGCAGTTTGTAGGGGAGTATTACATATTTTTACAATAGCAATATTTATTTATTGTTGTACTTATTCATTTATCTGTTCTTTAAGATCAATTTACGATTTCTTTTCAAACACAACATTTTTCGAAAATTGTCTTTTTCAGCATTTGAATTTGGTTTGTCGCTGACCTTCTACACCCAAGGTTACGGGTTCGACCCCGGCCCAAATCAGTGGATTTTCATGATGCAGAAAACCGACAGCGGCCATGTCGTATGATTATGCGGTATCGCCTATAGGGTGTAACGCTAAAAAGTGATACCAGCTCCTGGGGAATGTACTAGGTCTGCAAAGATTTAAAATACCAATATGCAGTCCCATTGAAAAAAAAAGAAAAGGAAAAAAAAAATATTTGAATTTTATTTTTGTTGGTTTGGCAACAGTTTTTTTTCGTTTTGACTTTCTTTTATGCTCAGAAGTTGAATGAAACAGCTTTAATTTTAACATTTTTTTACTTGGATCTTTTAATTCTGTTATAAAATTTTTTTTCGTTAAAAGTTCGATTTATATACCTTAAATATTTGCAAATTCAATTTATGGTTTTAAATCTTTTATTTTAAGACTGCATTTCGGTAGGAGGATGCATCGGTCTTACAGCTAAGCCTATTATGTATTTTTTCAATAACTAAATTAAATTAGTTTACTATGCATTTTTGTTTTGCTTATATATATTTTGTATGATTATTCAGAACCATTTCTGGGTTTAGATTTAATTCTGTCGTTTCTTCTTCAGCTTAAAACTTTCCGATTTATTTTGTGTGTAGTCAATTGTACTTCTATTGTAATTTCTGTTTTGGTTTATGCCAGCATCACATTTATTATTCTTTTTTCATTTTGACCTTTGTATGTATACATTTGATTCTTCTGTACTGTTTCTGGTTTTACATTTAACTTTGTCATTTATTTTCCAGAATTTCTGATTAGTTTTGTTTGTGGTCAGAGTTTTCATGTTATAATTCTTTTTTACAGTAATTCTAAATTGAATTGGTTTAATACACATTTTTATCGTTTTCAGTTGTTAATGTTGATTGCTCAGATGTTTGTTTAAATATTATAATAACGAAATTAGGTTAAGTTGCACGTTTATTTTATGAGCTACCTTTGGAGGTAATTGTAATTTTCAATTGTTAATGTTATTCTAAACAATGACCCATGTGTACGAACTATTGAAATTTAGGTATGATACATTCCCTTGCCAAGTTGTCCCAAATGACAGTGATGTGACTCCCGCCTTTTCAGTTCAATATCTTATTTATTGTGTGTAATCCAGTTTTGTTGTTCGACAGGCTGTTCATTACATAATCAGCAACTGGGATAGATTTAAGGTATTTACACTTGATCATGAATTGAACAACTACCCATCTGGTGAAGCGTATAAAACTGCCTTGTTGAACCGTATGACTTACGGCTCTGCTTCTGAGTTACAGGCTGTCTCTCAACTCTCTTCTTGCTGTTTCCAAATTTTTCTCATAAAGGACATCTCTTTGCTCTATTTAAGGAGCATTTTGAAACTGTTAAAAACATGAGGTTCAGTGGCAAAATCTTGGAGTGATGAACACTTTGATGCCTATGTGTTTGTTTCTTCTCAATGAAGAATGTGAAATTTTTGAAAGCAACATTCAACATAGAAACCCATAGCTTGATAGAAAGATTACACCAGAAGTTTGAGCTACATACGAGTGGATAAACTCATATCTGTTAACTATTTTCACAAATATAAAGTCCATTAATTGCTCATTCAATAATTGTGTGTGATTGAAACCAATAAATAATTTCTTTAAAAATTTTTTTTTTTTTCCTAATTGGGCTGGGGATTGGTAACACTTTATAGTATGGCATCATATAAGTGGATATTAGTTGCCACAATGTAATTTTGATGCCCAGTTTCCTCTCCAGAGGAATGCACCTGAGCTCTGATGATGCAAAACTGTTCAAGGAATTTAATTTGCCCAGGCCAAACAGGTACTCTAGGTACGCATCATGAAAATCCACTGACTTGGACAGGGGTTGAACACGCAAATTTGGGCGCACAAGGCAAGTGTCAAACAACTACGTCACTCAGCCAGCATTTCTTTAGATATACACTATTTTACTTTAAAGATAAATTCTTTAGATATACACTATTTTACTTCATAAATAAATTCTTTAGATATTTGATAATAGCTTTCTTTTTCAATAATAGAATTAGCAGTTTCTTAAAATCAAAATACTAAAATAACAGTACATGAAGTTATAGGATTAAAACATCAAGAGATTAAGTAAACCTTGAAAAAAACCAACCTTGACTATATAATTTTCTTCATTGAAAGGGACACTATCCATGCTACTCCATTCTTGACAATGAGGACCCAACTCATATTCTGTTAGTTCTTCATTTTGAGTTTTAAGAAAGTTTATCTTGAAATGATTACGATGTGCCTCATACAATAGCGCTATATGCCGCAAAGACGCCTGGAAGAATTTGGACATAGAAAGCGGTTAATGCATTAAGCAGGCATTTCAAAGAAGATGAAAAATACAGATTTTAATATGCACGTTAGCTACATGTTTAGTATACATAACAAATTTTAAAAATGCCTACTGGAGCGCTATTTTTTCCACAGTTCATTGATTACAGATTTTCAAAAGAAATTAGTTTGCTTAATAAATTAACAAAAATCCTATTTAGATGCATTATTTCTATTTTAAAGTAAAAATTTTAAAAAATCATTTATTCTGTTAAGTATTTGCAATATATTCTTCCTTTCTTACTAAATTCTAAAAATATAAATACAAGTTTTATGTTTCACTATTATAACACTTTGATTACTCATACCACAATACCTAATATTTTTAAATATACATTAAACTACAATTAAAAGGAATTATTTAATATTTCATAAAAACAGTATTTTTATAAACACAGAAATTAACAGTTACATATTTATAATGAAATTTCTGAATTATGGAAAATTAAGACAACTATTCAAAATGAATTAGTCACATATTGACTTTAACATTTGACACATATTAATTTTTAAAAACTAAATATTAAATGTGTAAATGAAATAAGTTTTTACAATTACTAACTGTTTAACAAATGAGTCATTATGTATATAAAAATATACAGTTTTTCTTATATATATATCTAAAATTCATTTACAGTTTGTTTTATTTTTAATTTAAAGCATTACCTTTAAAAAACCAGAAACAACAAAACAAAAAAAGATGCCTATTCACCCCCTCCCAACTCATTTTATAAAAAAAATTTAAATGCATGCATTATTTTTAAATTTTAGTTAAATGTGACAGTCATGGTCTAACATATTGTTTGTGAACTTTGTTACTTGCATAACAACTCAGGAAAAGTTACAGACACATGTACGTATATACATAGACTGTAAGCAATAGTTTAACACTATTTGTTCAATCTGTATCGATTAAACTGACACAGGAAAAGTATTGGGGAGAGGACATGCATTAACATTTCTGAAATAAGAAAACTTTCTAGAATATCAATATAGATGGAACAAATCAGAATTTTTTGTTAACTCTAATTTTTCAAAAGGAATATAATGTTTCAGTAAGACACAACAAACTGGAGAAAATCTTAACTATAAATTACATATATTTTTTTTCACCTGGGGTAATTTCATCAAATATACAGTCTACAAGTTAAAAATAGTAATTTTTTTTATCATTTCCTTTTCTCAATGTTTGCCAAATTAGTTATAAAATTCTTACATTACAAAACATCTCATTTTTAACAATTGATTTAAAAGGTTTGTCAAAGCATATTAGGCATACAAAGATCATTTTGATATTAAAAGACTAAGAAAAACACATAACACAAAAGGTATCCAAAATTTTTAGAATAATAGGTAAGAGATTTCTTTAGAGCAATTCAAAAGGAAAAACTAGTATAGAAGAGAAACATTTCCAAAATATCTAACAGAAATGATAAATAAGAATAAACAAGAAAAACAAAGAGTGATAATGATAAAACTTTAACTTCTTAGTTGCCACAGGCAAATATATATACACTTTGCTGCTGTATTAACTATCCCAGGCATATATATATTGTTAGGAATTTTGTATAAAAGTGTAAATAATTTGTATTTGGATGAGCAATGTGCATTTATATTACTCTATGCTATATTTACTTCATGTGTTAAAATTGTAATATTCACAAGAAACGCCGTCCCTTACGTTTTATGGTGATTCAATGGGAACTTGACAAAATCTTCCTGATAGAGCCAAGTCGGCATAATTTTTGGCGATCGACTTGGCGACTATTTTTGGCGAGTTTAGGACCCTCTGGATTCTTCTAGAAATTAGTGGAGAAATCCACTGATTTCACGATCTATGATGCAAGCAGATTTCTTTTCTTAAGTATCCACGATGGATTCAAATAGAGAGGCGCTCACCGAGTGGAGTCAATCTGGTTTTGACTAATGATTAGTAAACTTGCCTTGACCATGACGACTAGCTATTAGCTTGGCTGTTCAATATTAGGAGCGGTGCTTGTGGATAATCTTTTACATATGTGTATGCTAGACACTGATAATTGTGTCTGAGTGCTTTTGAAGGTGTGAAATCCTTCTGATATTTATTCTACGAATTTGATTGTTGATTCCCGTATTTCAAGGATTGATTTTCGACAATAAATTCTCATTGCTCTAAAAGAACTGTTTTGTTGTTTGTGACTGATTTGCATAAAATCTTTGAACTAAAAGCCTCTCTGAAGTACAATCCTCTGCATTGCGGCGCTATCAGTAAAACTAGTCTGAATTATTTGGAATGCAATAAAATGACCTTGACAGCATTTCCAAAGGATTTATTTATTTTGGAGAAGGGTTTATTCATGCTTTTGCATCCCCCCCCCCAATACACTACACAACTATGTGCACCAGCGTGAAAAGCGGTGGCAGTTGAAAATGAATTGTATAACTTTTCCTTAGCAGGTATGGGGTTAAAATGGTATTTCAAACAAATCGGAACAATATATAACATTTGCAATATAGATTGGTACTGGTATATTACCACAGTTAAAATTTTTCACAAAGATGGGTGAATAAAAAAAAGCCAAAATGTTATGTACTACATGCATGTAAATTTATTTGGATTCTGCTTACATTTTAATTACTTGTAAGCAGTTCTCTGTATTTTTGCTTTTGATAACAATTTCATAAATAATAAAAATAATCTAATTTTATATATCAAAATCAGAGTAAAATTTTATTTAAAAATGTAATGTTACCTTAGTTGTAAGCCTAAACGTCCATTCCCTGCAGCAGTTCTTCTCGGGAACAGTTAAATTCATTTCGGGTTCTACATTTACACCAACAGAATCTAAATGATCTGTCATAATTAGACTGGGATTGGGAGCCGTCAGCCATTTATCCAATAGTAGCTCTGTATATTGCCTTCCTTGCAGTTGACATTCCTTGGCCCCTTGTAGTTTCATTTGTCTGTAATCAAATCTCTCCTTCCATTCTTCTAATTCTTCTTCTCCATGTGCATCACAACAAAGGGCTCCAAGTCTGCACTTTCCAGCCTTGGAAAATCTAAAAAATAATGCTCCAGCCATTAAATTTTGAGTTCTTTACCATTGCAAGGTTGCAAGTAAATATAAAAGATTGTATCATATTCAATAGTTAGTTACATGCAAACTTATTCTTTCCTATTTCAAATCAGACTGATTGTGTATTTATATCACACTTCAAAGCAACATGAGGGCTCTACTCGCAATGAACCTCATAATACTGAACCTAGGTCAAATGACAAGAATACCCAAGTTGACACCCAACTTTCAAAACTTCCAAGTCATCATGAGGACTTAGAGCTTCAACATCCATGAGCCACTTTACACAGTGGGTCTTCAATGGCACCAAGAGTCAAATGAGAAATCATGATCACTTAGCTATCAAGGCCAAATATCAAACTTCTACACTACATTTGTCATTCGTTTTCATACTTGGTTTTACTTTACATAATATTACAGCATTACAATTATAAAAATAATAAATATTCAAAATAATAAATATCTAGATGTTAAAGATATTACCAACCAAAAAAAAAAAAATAGTAAGTGTATTATTCTTTTATACTTTCCCATACTTTTATTTCAATACGAAATATTTGAAGTAAATAATTTTTTCCCCAAGATCAAAAATGTTTTTTTAATAAATATAAATTCAATTCTTTTTCCTTCTTTCTGTTTACTATTTTTTTAAATACTTTTTGATCTAAATAATTTAGGAGATCTTGAGGTTAATAATCAATTGTGCAACATAGCAATAGAAATGTTTTTGAATTGTTTTACATTCATTGCTCAAATCTGTAGAGACAAAGCCTACAAACTATAGATGTTATAAATACACAACCAAGAATTTTAGTATTAATTAGCCTTGAAATGAAAAGTCAAAACAATATTATAACGTGTCTCTCATGAAACATCAGAAATAACTTCAGACACAGAAGGCAAATATAATTAATAAAATTACAACTTAAAGACAAAAAAAATATTTGGAAAAACTTTGCTATGCAAAATACTTATGATACAAAATAAGTTTTGAGCTTTTATCATGTGTTGGGAAATTAAGTCAAAGTTGTAAAATATTGTTTTATTTCTCTCTTTCTCGCTCCTCACTATCTCATGTTTGATTCATTTTTTCTATGCATTCCTACACTGCTAAGGATACAATAGCATAACATAGTTATTGAAGCAGTGCTATCTATCTTGTAAGCAAATAAACAATTTTTAAAATTCTTCCAGTTCTTTTTACAAGACCTTTAAATAAAATTTTTCACTAAAATGCTTTTATATGAAATTTTTTTTAATAAAAGCTTACACATGTAATAAACTACATCAGAAAAACAAACATAACCGAGAGGCAACATTTTTTTTAATATTAAGAATATTGCAGAGAGCAAAAATCAAATATTTAAGCGATCTAGAATTATATTGGTGTTTTTTATTTTTTTTCTTCATGTTATGTGTTCCAAATTAAATAATGACTCATACTAATCAAGCTGAACTTGAGAGGATTAAATATGACTAGGGTCATCTCTATTATAGAGGAAAATTAGTGGGATGCAGAGCTCTTTTCCATAAAAACATAGCAATTTATACTAATATAAAAAAAACTATTGTTTTTAATGGTTCAAGGTTATATTTTCATATTGCATTTTTTTCATAAACAAGATCATTCTCATTTTACACATTTACTTATATTTTTCAAAACCATTATAAATACTTATCTCCTTGTTTGCAAAGATATTCCAAGATCCCTGTCAACATGATATTCTTAATTGGTTCCAAGTGTCAAGTGAATAAAAGAACTATTAGGATAGTTTTAAGTAACTGTAACTAGTGATTTTTTTTAAATTAATCCCATAATGTGCTAGGGAAACTTTTATGAAATCCTTGTAGTGCATGCACCACTATTTAAGATCTACAATTCTAGGCAGGACCTCTGCGTGGGGGGTGGCAAAATTGTTCACTGCACAAGGGCCCCTGAGCCAGGGGGCGCCAAAACTTATAGTACTTATAGTTTTTTAATTTAATGTTACTAAAATAAAAGTTGTTAATTATACACTTGCAATTTTGAATGTTTCATAGTTTCTAAGCAATAAAATAAGATTTTACTTTAATTTTAATTTACTTTTGTGTCGGTTTCTGCGGGTTGTTTTCGTTAGTGTAAAACAAAATTCGATTACCAATACGAACAATAAAAACAAGTTCTGTGAAAATTCGCGCTACTACACAGAAAGTATTAATAAAACGTGTTCTGAAAAATTACTAATGATTATAGCTCTTTTTCATTAAAAGTTTATAATTATTATGTACCAGAGATGTTTTCAATATTTCAATTCCTTTTTAGTAATTTGTATTAATATTGGTTTAATTTACTTCAATATTTGAATCAGCAGAAAGAAGAAAAATTTCATACTTAATTCTCAAAAACAAATTTTCTGCAAAAAAAAAGAATTGTTTTTAATTTTTTAGTTAAATTAGTTTCTCTATCTAAATCGTTATTTAGTAACAAATGACATAAATGGGCTTTCAACTTTCAAATAGTATGAGAGAAAACAATATCATAAATTTTGTATATGGAATGAAAATTAAACTTTTTTATTTAGTGCAATAAATATTTTTTTAGAAATATGTTCTCAAAAAAAAGAAAAAAAGTCTGTGGAGCACAAAACTGAAGAAGGAAACTGCGAGAGGAAACTAATCAGAAACTGGCGGTATCTCTAAATAAATATCTTAGAAACACCCCCCCCCCCCAATAGGATTAGACGGACAAGCAATTGAACCAGGGCGATTGACATCAAAATCTGGGTTTGAAATTTCATAATGAAAATTTATCTCAAAATGTAAATTCAGAATATGATAAAGAAGCCACGATTGTACCAATAGAAAACATTGATGTTGATATAGAAAGTTCACCTGCTAATAACGTAATATCTCAGAATGAAGATTTTGGCTTTGAATTAAACGATCCAGCTACCTGGTCTGATCTGTTGAGAGCTCAAACTTCCTCCCGTTGGTGAGGTGTGCTAGTTTGGAGAGAAAGGTACCAGCTCAGGTGTAATCCTCATCACTTGACCATGGTTCAAAATTACAAGATCCGTCACCAAAAGCCCTCGTGTAGCTGAACAGTGCGACATTAATATTCACTCACTCACTTACCTGGCCTGATACAATTTCTATAAAAATTAGAGATTATTTAATTGAAAATGGCCCTTCCTGCTTGATAACCAAACATTTTTTGAGAGATAATTCTGGCAGAAAGTTTTCAGAATCGTTCTATTATAGATCATTACAGAATGGAGAAAAATATTTAGAAATTATTTAGTATATTCAAATTCCTGAAAAGCAGATTTTTGCTTCCAATGTAAACTATTTAGTGAGAAGCTTATTCACAGCTTATTAAGGATGGAAATAATGATTGAGAACATTTAACCCACATTTTGAAAACACATGAAAGCAGTGCATCTCAACTTAAACATAGTTCAAAATGCAGTGAAATTCAAAATGTCTTTGCATAATTTATGTACCATTGATGCATATCAACAAAGACTTTATGATGCAGAAAATGTTTACTTGCAATCGTTTATTGAACAGCTTATTTACTTAATATTTATCCCAGCAATGCCTTGCATTTAGAAGTCCTTCGAAAGAGTTGCATCATAGTGATAATGATTTTTTGAAGTTGGTTGAAACCATAGCAAAATTTGATCCAATAATCACTGAACATCTCCACAAAATTCAAAGTTCTCAAAAGAGGAGCATTATTCATTACTTAGGGGATCAAATTCAGAATGAAATTATAAGCATTATTTCAGAAGGAATCAAAAAGCATTTATTACAAATGATTAAATCGTCAGAATATTACTCACTAATTGCGGATACTACACCTGATGTCAGCCATACCGAACAGTTGACTGTTGTAATTCGATTTATTTATGAGGAAACCAATAGAGCCCAAATTGAAGAACATTTCTTAGGATTTCAATCTGTCGACGACACTACTGGACAGGGTCTGTTTGAATTCATAAAGGGACCTTTTAAATCATTAGAACTAAATTTATCAGATTTACGAGGCCAATCTTGCAACTATGGTGCTAATATGAGAGGTAAGCACAAAGGATTGTAACGAAAAATTATTGAAAATAACTCAAAGGCATTCTATATTCCCTGCTCTGTCCATTCTCTAAATTTAGTGGTAAATCATGCAGCTAAAATTTCCCTCAAAACATTAAATTTCTTCGGAGTATTGCAGGAGCTTTACAACTACATTTCTTCATTTGTAAAACGGTCTATTTTGCAACAATATGTTGAAAATCTAACTTTAAAGCCACTCTCCAACACCAGATGGGAAAGTAGAATTCAAGCTTTAAGACCGTTGAAAAATGATTTGAAGGGAACTTTGAAAGCATTAATAAATATTCAAGAAGATCAAACAAGAGACATGGAATGAAGAATTCAAGCAAAAAATTTGATTCAGAAGGTTTCCTTGTTTAAATTTCTTTGTTCCTTTAACATCTGACACGATATTTTAAATTTAGTAAATGTGGTAAATGAAATAATGCAAAACTCTAAATATGCGATTTACAAATCGTCACTGACAATTTACAAAATCTTATATCAACTAAATAATCGTAGATCAGATGAAGTGTATGAAAATGCAATTGCCAATGCAAGTATCCTTGCTGGGGATTTGGGAATGGATACTGATTTTCCACAAAGTAGAGAAATAGGTTTAAAAAGAATTTAGAGATTTCAAGATGAATAAACCGACGAACCCCAATCAACAACCCAAGACACAAATTTATGGTTGAATTTTACAATATAATATTAGACTCTTCCATTTGCTTCAATTATTGAAAGATTCAGTCAATTAAAAGGACATTACAATTATTTCAAGGTAGTAAACTATATGCCTAATTTAAAAAACTGGAATGGCAATGAAATTTTAAAACATTGTAAAGAATTAGAACAAAAATTAACGAATAATAAAAATATTAATGAAAAGGACATTGATGGATTAAATTTGTTCGAAGAAATAAAATCTTTGCGATGTTTTATCAAAGAGGATGTGTCACCTATTGATGTTTTAAATTATATTTATGAAAACAATCTTACCGAAACATTTCCAAATATTGCAATAGCTTTACGGATTTCTTCAACCCAGCCAGTTTGGGTGGCTACTGGAGAACAAAGTTTTTCAAAACTTCAAATGATAAAAAACTATGGGCGATCTACCATGGCGCAAGAGATTATAAGACTTGTCAATTATATCCATAGAGAGCATAATTTTGGATAAACTAAATACAACGGAATTGATACAAGCTTTTGTAGCTGCTAAAGCTAGGAGAATCAATATTTGAAAATATTTTCTAATTTTTATATTTTACTTAAAAAATGTTTTATCATTATATTATTTTTAAAATTTATGAAATAATAAAAACCAATAAGATAAACGTGTCTTAATATTATGATTTTAAAGCTTTTCAGTTCAAAAGTCAATTTTTGAATACCATAAAAGAGTATTTCACATATAATTTGTAGCTCTTTATAAGAGTGCAACAGAACCTTATAAGGGGCGCCAAATTTCAATTTGAACAAGGGCGCCTAATACCCAAGCAGCAGCCCTGATTCTAGGTTATTAATGATCAAATATTACAAATCTGTGAAATATCAGTTATTTATAGGATCATTAACACACAGACACATAAACAAACAATAAACTTACCCATTACAGATAATATATTGATCTGAGCCAGCACCTCTAGGAGGTGGCCTGAATTTCCATTCTCGTCCCTCATCACTCATGATTACAAGTTGATGAGTTTCTGAATTACAATGCTTAACCAACTCGGCCTCTGATGAGACCATAATGCTGCAATATGAACAGAAGGTCTCCATCATGTCTGAAAAAATTAGAATTAAGTTAGTCACCTTATTAGATAAACACATTACACATACAAACTCCATTTGGAACTTTTAAACATCCTTTCCTTTTTTTTTTACTTACAAAAACAGATTATAAATATAAAAATAGATTAAAATTTATACAAAAGGGGGGGGGGATACAAAAACAAGTCTTCAAAAAATGATGCAAAAAAAAATTTTTGTTATATAAAAAAATAAAACATGGCATTACAGGCATTTTTTCTTTTTATAATACTCCAAAATAAAATGACCTTGAAAATATATTTAAAAACTTTAATTAAACTCAGAAATTAATAAAGTTCATCAGTCCAACATTAAGCAACTCTAAAAAACAGCCAACTTATTTCTTCAAATGTTGAATGATGAACAAATAATACTTGCTCCATTACATAACGGTAATAACATCTACAAGGTATGGCATTGGTCATTCAATCGCACTATGAAGCAATAAAAGGGTTACAAGTGAAAACTAGGTCAAGATAAGGATTTAAAACATGTTTAATGTATATCCACCCTTCTCATCCACTCAATATTCCATGAATTGTCACAACACCAACCATGAGTTTGTGAAAGTTATTACTAGGCTATTGCAGTCATATATAGTAGTTGAACTACTAAAAAATACATTTATCAAGCAAATTCATATAATAAGCAACAGAGCCAAATTTGGTTCCAAAGTCAATGATTTTCAATATAAATATTTAAAAAATGAATGAAAATAACATGATTGATTTTAAACCAGTAGAAAAAATTTACATACAAATAACTACAAAATTTTTTTAAAAAAAACCACAGCAAATTAATTATGAAATATCTAATATAATATATACTGTAACAATCCAAACAGATTCTAGTAAAATACAGATATTTAAAGCAAGAACTTCTTATGAAATTACTTTTGTAAAGTTATTTTTCACAATGAGCATAACAAATTCATAGCCTAAAGCAAATGCTTTAGCAGCATAGTCATTGTAAATTTATAGCATGCAATTTAATACAAATTTCATAAGCTAATCCTAACAAAATGTTCAAATGTTATAAAATAATTAACAAATCTCAATCAATTAAAATTCAGATCTAATCGCAAAATTCAGTGAAGTTAGCTGGTCTGAATTTTATAAATATAATCAGCCTATAGTTTGAGAATTGTTTTAAAGCTTCACAAAAAATAATTCTCTTTTGAAAATTTTTTAAAGAAAGCAATAATTAACATTCCAAGGAAATATATTTCGTTCCCAATTTAGAATCTTAAATTCAGTTTTAAAAGTAATCACTGCAAACAAGAATTTTCCTTGACACATGAAACATTTCAACAGGAGAAAAAGACAAGAGTAAAATATTTTTCTTATTTTGAATATAGATCTTTTGGAAATTAATGTAAATTTTCTTTAAAAGAGATGATTTTCTCCTTTAACTCTTTCCTTAATTATCTTGAGTTCATACATCTGGCCATTAATTATTACCCTGAGTTATCTTGTGCTTAACAGAATTTATCAGCATACGAATTGTTTTATCACAGTTTTACTCTACCAAAAGCTTATAAAAAAAAGTTAAACAGTTTCCTATTCTACACCAAGAAAAAAGGGAATACGCATTTTAAGAAAATTTTCTTCCGTTTGTTGAATTTGGCTTCCTAAAATTCTGCCACATCAGGAAAGGCTAGCATCAAAGCATTTAACATAAATTATTCTTGTTATTGAGAAAAAATTTAATTCAACTAAGCTCTAATAGAGGTTTTAGAAGTGAGCCAGCAAGAAAAGAGACCAGATACCAGTTTACCAAATGTCAAGTAAAACTGTATTGTCCCTTGATTTAAAAACTACCATACAAAGATTAATATTTAAATTTTTTTTTTATTTGCCTCAAATAACTCAAAAGATAGTAAAACCAATGATAAAACTAAATGCTTTCACCCATGCAAAAAAATTGAAAATTCAGCTCAAAACGTACACATATTATGTTTTCTTTCTCATACTTAATAGAATTTAAAAACGATATTTTGCATCTTTATTTCTTTGATTCTTTAAATTATAAGAAATTATATGATTGTTTTATACTAGAAAATTCAGAAGCTTAAAAATACTTTCCTTCCTTAAATTTTATATCATGCATTTTTGATAATTCTCGAGTCTTTACATTATTTAGACTGATTCCTTTACATGTAAATTTATACATGCTTAAAAACAAATAATGCAATTCTGTTTCTTAATTAATCTTCTGTTTTTATTTTGTGCATTTTCATTACACTAGTATAGAAATAATGAATTAGTACACCAAACATTCTCAATCTCTTAAGATTAAAGATTTTTGCAAGACTAAGAAAAAAATTATATTTTCAAAGAATAAAATGTCAGAAATTTACTTTGATCTTATGTTAGGGTTATTCTATACCTAAAAAGCCATATAAATTTTTCCTTATAACACCAATGCACCCATTAAGATTTAATCTTTCCAAGTTTCTATGTTTTAAGATAAGCAATCTTTGTTGTAATTATTGCCAGGGGGAAAAAACCAAATCAAACTGTGCCCATTACTGAATAAACATGTCTTAGTAAAACAAAATTCAAAAAGAGATAAGTCTTAAGCCACAGGTCAGCAAAATGCCAAAGCCAGCCGCATATCACTCGTTGCATAAATGGTTGCAGCTCTTCCGACTTTTACCTACATGCATTAAGATAACTATTACATCTCTACCAAAAATCACACACACATTTTCCTTTTCTTTTTTAAAAAATTATCTAGTGAAAACATCTGTATTTGTATATACATTTGAGTATTTAACCAGCTTAAGACATATATATCTCTCATAACATTTATTTCATTAATAAAGTTTATTGACAATCAGTGACAATATTATAATTCTAAATGAGTAAAAAATCAATTCACTGATAAAAATGCTGCCATGAAAAGACACTACTCAAAGTAATTTCCACTGGAAATTACATTGAATAGACAAGAGATAATCTATAAACAAAAGTGACAAAAACATTCTATATTTTACATGCTTAAGAATGAATTAAAGCAAAATAGTGTTAAAATAACTCACATACACGAATAAAGTCAATTTTAATTAGAGTGTAAACATGAAATTCCTGAATAAAGCACTTATAGTATCATTGGTAGGGAAATTTTTTTAGGAAACTTGAAAGTTTAATTCCCTACAGTATATTTTGACAATAGTTGTTCTTGCACTGAGCCACAGAAATACAAATATTTTCAATAGTTCTTAGTTTTTGAAGGAATAGAAAATATTATAACTTCCAGTAAAATTTCATTTAATTATAATTTGTTTGTAATGGAGCATGACAGTACTGATCACAACCACTACAAAACCCACTCCTCTCCCCTCTGAGTGTGCATATAAATGGCTTTTTGATATTTTAACTATTTTACTTTTTTGTGGGGCTCTTCTCTTTTGAAATTTACCAAACCTCCACTGTCCAAAAAATCCGGTCCTAATAGGGTTACTATACCCTAAATTTGGCAGGGTTACCATATTGTAAACTTTATCGCCAATTTTTTTAGTGCCAAAAATTTGTCGCCAAGTAGTGTGCCCTGCTAGGATCCAACCCTGGCATCTCCCTTTCCTAACCACACCAATGGGAGGACATTGAACCTTGACAGGTTTAATGTGCATCAGCTCCCTCAACAAGATAGGTCGTCGGTGGAGTCTCTTGAGTCACAAATAAAAGGAATATTATCCCATTTAATGTCAAATTACCTTAAATTTTAGCACACAAAAATTTCAAGAACCAATTATATTTGATGCATTGTAGTTTCAAATTATGCTACATAATAGTCCAAGTCAGATTCCCAAACATTTTTGTCTGGTAGACCCCTTGCCATATTTTTTCGGATTGGGATAGCTTACCTAATATTGAATTTTTGCAAATTTATCAACTTAAATGTCTTTTTGACAGCTAGTAGAGAACATTAAAAGAATTAAATTTCTTACTGTAGTGTAGTGCTTAAAACTTAAGAAGCACATGTTAATTAGATTAAAATTTAATACATAAAATAACTGATCAACAAACAAATGGGAGGGAGGAATCTGGAGTTTCAATAACAAATTTTCACCATTTGGTATCAATTTTGTCAAGTTCAACCCTTAATCTCCCCTGTTAGTAGTGTGACCAGTTTTTTGTTTTTGTTTTTTTGGGGGGCTGCACTGAAACTTCTCACTAGGAAAAGTATAATTAAAAACTTTCTCACAATAATTCCATAATTTGGGATTAAACAACCAGGTATGTTTCCATAAAACCAAAACTGCTTTTATCTGTTTCTGTTGTTGCTCACCTCCATATCTAGCCAAGCTAGACCATGTCCATGATTTCACTCACTCTCAAAAAGTCCAACACCATTAGAGGGTTTTCATAAAGATCTTGTTTTGTAAGCCCTGGGCAGTCAAAAATGTGTTCTGGAGATGCCTGGCAGACAGAACACCTAACAAAAGTCAGAAGAACTCTGTTTCCATCCTAAAAAGTCAAAGTTCAGAGGTGGACACTCCAGAAATGAGTAAGAATAATTTGTTCCTGCCTGCTGCATTGAAGGGAAAGAGAACCACCAGGGCATTTAGCCTCATACCAGTGGTGAGCAGGAAGTATAGTTGATTACTTGTTGTTGATGTAGGTGAAGTGCAGTTCTGAATAGGTGAGAAGGGCTGAGTTCCTAGTGGGTTTGAGCTGTGCCATCTTTTGCTAAAGCATGAGCAATCTCATTACCTGTGATGTTAACGTGCAAAGGAACCCATTGTAGATGGATCATGCAAGATGAAAGACATTTTAATTTCTCCAAAATAGCCACTCCTATGTTATCACTCACCCTATGCCAGTTAGAACGATGTTGGATGACACTACAACTGTCAGATAATATCCAAATGCTGTTCGAACCAGGAATTGAGAGTGCCTCTTTAAGGCCTGGTATCAATAGCAATGAGTTCACTGTGAAAGACGGAGCAAATATCAGTTTCTCAGTTTAGTGTGACTGAAATAGTATTGGGAATATAAATACCACAGACAAAATGAGAGTGTTCATTCCTGCTACCATCAGTATAGATAAGAAATGCATCATCAGAGATGTTACTAATAACTTCGAGGGCAAGTTGCCTAAGAAATTCAGGAGGATCTGAAGTCTTGTTGACATGGGCTGAGAGGTTCAGGTGGAAATACACCCCTATGAGGCCATCAAATGGGTCAATATAAGAGATCAAATGATGCCATTCAACAGAGGGGAGAATCATTATCACTAATCACCGGACTATAGGGGCTATTCTTCTTCAGTCTTAGATTATTACTCCCTATTCTTTAGGAATTTTGACGATCGTTTACAAGGATTATAACTAAGGAGTTAGTTATAATATTTCCCAAGTATTGAATTTCTTTGAATCCTGAGTGGCTGCAAATCAGCCCCAAAAAGGACAATGTCACTAGGACAGCTGTTATGAAGGCCTGTTAAAACACGTGCAGCGTTCAGCTGAACTCAGTCAAGTTTCTGAAGATTTGTCTTCGAGGCACAACAGTAAACCAGGGAACCATGATCTGACTTGGGGCCCAAAACCTGACCTTACGGGGGGGGGGGGGAATTTTTCCCATCATGCTACTGTGCAACAATACCACTTTCCTCCTTCCATGGACCATAAATTTTTTCCCCTCCAAAATATCATTCAATTTGATCGACTGGACCTGGCAATATTCAGCTGTAATAGTTCCGCAAGGTTTCAGGAGCTTGTAGTATATGTCTCTTTTCCAATCTTGCCAGACACAAAATAACATTTTCATGACATACATACTATTTTTGAAACTGATATTGATTTCTGTCTTGAATTAATCCATGCTTTCTGCAAAATCCATTTTTAATCTTTTTGCAATCATTTCTTGCAAAAAATTATTTTGGACAGAGAAAGCAAATTCATGCAGATTTTCTTTCATGTTTTTGCTTTCTTCTGTTAGTATATAAGGAACCCTTTTACCTTCCTTCTATGTCATTACCATTGAAGTGATATAGGTTAATGAATAACTCCTAAATATTTTACTAGTTCTTCTTGAATTTAACTAGAATTTTTCTCCACTAAAATCGAAGTACCTTGTTTTCAATTTTCTTTTAATGTACCTGGACATGAATCTTCTCAGAGAATAAGATTTCAATCACAAAATCTTGCAAATCACTTTTTAGCTGTTGAAAGACTCGTAAAATATTCCCCCCACCCACAGTCAATTTAACCAAAGCTTTTAAATTTAAAAAAAACATAATGCAATAGCATAAAGGTTGTTTATTGACATCCATTTCTTTAAAACTAATATGTAAGGAGAACCCCAGTTTGTAAATGACTAACTTAAAAAAACAAAGACTAAACTACATATATTTAAAATTGTGAGCAAGATGGATGCATTAAATATTTTTTTAAAGCAACCAAGTACAGAACCAACTTTCTACTCACACAACTATTATTAAAAAATGACAAATTACTGCCTGAATAACTTAATTGCTTTCAGATACATTTTTGATCAATAAATAACTTTTGTAAAAAAAATACTGACACCTACACATTACACCATAGAATAACTCATCAAATGAAAAGAGAGCCAAATACATCAATAACCAATAGTAGAAAACTGTTTCCATTAATATACAAACACAATAATCTAGTTAGCACATAAGGTGTGGTAAGATTTTTTTTATTTGGTAAAATTGGTAGACAGTATAATATGCAAGTATTAAAAAATTAAATTCATATGATGAAAATTAATTTAAATGTATTTATTCTTATAAATAAACTTAGAGGCAGTCTTTAAAATCTAATGTACAAGTACCCATAAACTATTCAAAATTAAATTTAGTGAAATTTACCACTAAGATCAAAACTATAACAACTAGGGTAGATAACACTTAAGAAAGACATATTAATCATTACAAATTTACATCAATATGCTGTTCCCACTTACTTTTTCCTTTTGTTCTTTCATTTGTTAACATTTATTTCCAAATCTTTTACTTGATTTTACAAGGGTGGTACCTTAAGCACCTGGCCTGACTAAGGGATAGCGGTAGTTGTTTGAAAAATATCACTGTCTTAGAAAGTATACAAATCTATGAAACATGTGTTTCAAGTTTGAAGATGCCACATTGTTTAGTATTTATTTGGCAACCATCAACAGTGAACATTTTCTGTGCAAAAATTTTGAAAATTTGTCATTGTTATGGGTTACAAAACTTTTATTTGAAAGGCCTCAGCCCAACCAATGTAAAAGCTGAACAACATTCTACTCAGGGTGAATGTGCTCCTTTGTTTACAACAGTAAAATAATGGGTGGCAGAGTTTAAACGAGGCTGTATGAGCTGCCAAAACAAGCATTGCAGTGGCCAACCAGGTGAAGAAAATCCACAAAGCTGTATTGGATGATCATCGACTGAAAGTGCATGAACTAGCAAACACAGTAGGCATTTCAAAAAGTGTGGTATATAGTATATTATCTGAAAATTTAAACATGAGAAAGCTGTGTGCAAGATGGGTGCTGCATTTGCTCCCACTCAAGCAAAATTAGTGTTCAGAAGATGTTTCAAGTGAGTGTTTAGCTAAGTTTCACAACAACAAAGCTGAATTTTTGCACAATTTCATAACCACGGATAAAACATGGGTCCATCACTTCACACTTGAGGCAAAAGAACAATCAAAACAATGGACTGAAAAGGGAGAACCGGATCCAAAGACCGTTTTATCGGCAGGCAAGGTAATGGCATCAGTTTTTTTTTGGATGCACGTGGGATAATTTTCATTGAAAAAGGAAAAACTATCAACAGCAAGAATTGAGCAAACTTATTGCAACATTTGAGTGAAGAAATCAAGCGAAAACGGCCACATTTCACTAAGAAAAATGTGTTGTTTCATCAAGACAATGCACCTGATCACAAACCCGTTATTGCAATGGTTAAAATTAATGCATTAAAGTTTTGATTGCTACCTAATGTATCCTACTCACCAGATTGGAAAAGAACAATCTTTTCCTTGTGATCTTAAATTTAAATTATTTAAATGTCTTGTAGTATCAGAGTAAGAAAACCTAATTCTCGAAGTCTACCTTCATTCTTGAGAAGCAAGCACTCACCGGGCAGTTAATTGTTTTCTTTCAAATACTTTAAAACACATTCCCTCAAGATCCAGAATCTCAAGAATGCACTTCCTTCGGAATTCACTTCCCCTTGGATTATTTTCTAATCACAAACTTGAAAAAATGGTTCAGTGGTCAATGAAGAAGTGATGTCGGCAGTTAACAGCTATTTTGAGGAGCAACAGAGATCTTATTATAAAAAAGGTATCGAACTTATTGAAAATCGTTGGGAAAAGTGTACAGAGCTGAAAGGAGATTTTGTTGAAAAATAAATATATTTTTTTCCAAAATTTTTGTATTTTCTTTGTTTGGTCAAGTACTTCTGGGACAACCCTCGTAATATGACAAGATGACTATGATAACTTATTTTCAAACTCAAATCAAAATTATTGCAATTAATATAATTCAAATTAACAGAGCAAATTTCTCCCCAAAACTCTTACTGATGTTGTAATTAAGCAAATATTAAAACATGAAGAATTTATGCAGCTATTCATTTATTTTTTGGTATATATAATTTCAACCGTATTAGCGACATTATATGAAACAAAGCCACATGGTTGCCAATTCAGAGACTATGACACATGCAAAATTGAAGTTGCCAACTTGGCAAGTTATCTTGTGCATCAGCATTGTTGCAATAGTACATAAGTACCTATTTTTTTTTCTAATTTCATGAGTGTGGTTCAATACAAGATCAAAACATAATCGGACTATTTGAACACAAAAATCTCACCTGAACCCAATATATTAAATTTTAAATCTTAAGTAATCTGTCCAAAATTCACTTTAAAAATAAATTTCACAATTTAGTTCCAGAAGTGAGCTATTTCATTCTAAATCCACTGCAAAAACAAATTTCCTACATCTCGCAATTTTTAATAACATGTTTTATATAGATGGATTATCAAATGATATTTTATGACACATGAAAGCCTGTTGAAACGAACAAAAAAAAAACACTTCCTCCTTCATCACATTTCTAAAATCAAAGAAACACAATAGGATTTTAGCCTTTTTTTTTCTTTCACAAATGTTTACAGTTTAATAAATATCTTAATTTTGATAATGTAGAAATTCTTATACTTTTTCCTATCTCAGAATTGATAATAGAAAAAAGTATTAAATTAAGAAAATATTTGACTACACATATTCCCTTTAAATGAATCATTTTTAAAGATTCCTTTAAGAAGAATAAATTAGAACATACTTATATACATTGCATTCACATTTATTACACAATCTTTACATTGATAATACATTGTATAACAAATACAGATACTTATGCATTAGCATCATAACAGCAATATTTGTGTCATATGAATTGCACCATGATATCAAATTATAAAGATTTTTACGTTTTATTTATAAAATCAGATTTTGGTGGTAAATGGTGCAATTTATGTGGCACTAATTTCGCTAAAGTGACGTTGATATGTAAATAAATAACTTAAAAACTAAACTTAAAGATTTAGAAATTCAAAAATATTGCTGAATTCTTTTTTTAAGATCAATTTTTTTTTATTCAAACTATTATTTTCTCTATTTTTTTTTAAATTTCTTAATCAAATAAACAAAACAAAAAAAAATCTTGGAAAAAATTGCTGAAAAATTAAATGCAACTTAATTTTAAATTCCTTGATGATTAAGTACCCATAATACAAAAATTCTGAATCACACTATACATCAAAGACATTTCTTTCTATTCTACAAGGTTTGTTACTTCTTCAAACAGAAAAATATAAACTTTTCATTGTGTGTTTCATTTTATCTTTTACTAAAGTGCATGGAATAGAAAAAGAAATGAATAACACACATGCTATAAGCACATGGTATAATTTACTCTGAAATAAGAAATTTGTAGAAAAAATATCTGATCATTCATCTAAATTAATTTGAAATAATACAGCTTAAATGTTTCAATGAACTGATAAAAAATATTCTTAAAATACAAACAAATTACTTAATTTTCAAGCAAAAATTATGGAATGTCAGTAGAATGTCACATGTTTCAATTGCCTTCTGCAATAATCACTCATGTGTATTTCTCAAAGCATAAACAACAAATACAGAAATTATAGAAATAAATTCCTTAAAAGTTTTTAAAGAAAGTTAAATTAACTTTTAGGTCGCCAAAATAAATCGCAATTCAATTTTAAAAAAAAATACTAAAATTTCAAGCAATAAATCTCAAAATAAAACAAGTTTTTAATATTATTTATCCAAAAGCAATAAAACACAATAAGAATATTTTATCCTTTAAATACATACAAATTCAATACCTATGGCTTTTTTTTTTTTAAAAAATTTAATTTTAGAAGTTACAACGTGAAAGAGCTCCATCGCATGAAATATTACCAAAAATATTTATATAAGAAATAATTTTAAAAAATACAAACTTTTATATTTTTAAAAATGTCCTACTGCAATGAAAATGATTCTTAAACGAATTTTGTAAAATCCCTTTCAGTCGTGATAACATATTAAATAAACAATAACATGGTACAAAAGAATACTAAACAAGTCCATACTACTGCAAACCCTACTTTTCTCAGCTGAAATGAACTATTCCATTCATACTATTGCCATTAAATATTTGCCAAGCTCTAAATTATACTTGGGTCCAAATAAACAAAATAATTATTTTACATTTTTACAAAGTTTCGTGACTGAAGGCACCTTACAATAACAAAATTAAGAATTTAATTTCGCAAAATTTTATAAGTTTGAATTCTGTAAAATTATAGGACAAATGAGAATTAATTGCATTCATTTATGTGAATCATAAACCTGCACAATAATCGGTGAAAAATGAATTTCATGATGTTCGTATTTTAGGAAATAATTTATTCAATGTATGTTAAAACTACATTTGAAATGAATGATTAACTATCTCTATATTTTAAACTAAAATTACTAAACATTTGTATGTTGTTAATCAAATGTTTATGTAATTTAATTGAAAGGGAGGGTTTTGTGAGGAAAAAAAAGCAAACTTAGGCCTTTCCTTAAAATTCATCTATTTGGACATTTTCATCTAACCTAGATATCAAACAACGCAACATATTTCTATTTTTTGTGATTTTAGAGAGGAACAGAAAAACCTGTAAAGTTAAATAAATAGGCTTTAATTTAATATTTAATAATGCATTGTAACCATTATTGTTATTCACGTGTAATTGAACTTACTAGTAAAAGACAGTGCAAAGCCCTTCATATTTTAAACAATTGTGTTGTTTAAAGAGGGATCTTGCAAAAAATTTAAAACATAATCGCAGATATTTAAAAACCAGATATTAGAATTGAACCTGAATTACAATTCGTGATAGGCCCATTAGTAGTTGTAAATTGGATACAAGACAATGTTTACTTCGCAGATTTGCGCTCTTGACATCACAGACTTCACCCGAATGTTTTTTGGAGCACTAACAGAAAACAGAATACACTCTTGTAGGCCCCTAAAAAGTGCGGGGCCCATAGACATTGCCTACTCCACAATGAGTAATCCGGCACTGATTCGAGGGCATACATCTGTCTGGATAGTGACAGATAAAAGGAACAAACAAGGCCGGACGTGTAATGCGCAATTTCGTTGGCAGCACCTATTCCTATAATCTACAAACAAGGATGGGTTACTTTGATATTTTTGGCCTCTTTTTGAAAATCGCCAAGTTCATCGTTGGCTTAATTGAACCTACTAAAATCATTCTTACTATAGCGCTCGTGCTGAAAGGTTCGTATATAAAATTCTAGCGGGGAGATTTATTGATTAGGTATTTTATAACTTAGAATTATAATGTTTGATTGTTAAATTTCTTTGCAGTTTTTATATTGTATCAATTTCCTGTTAAGTTTTCCATCATTTTAACATATTTGCTGATTTTTGGAATTTCTAACTTATGTGAACAACTAAAAACTTTGATTCATAATTTTGAATTATTATTATTTTACTCTTTTTATATTGTATTTTTATTTTATTTTGTGCTTTGATTTGATGTAATTAACATTTTCCGTTCATCGACTTTCTAGCTTCTGCCGTGTAAAAGCTCGATTCTCCAATCACGTGAATGTAAAAATTTTATGCTTTGATTATTTATAATGTTTTAATAATACGTTTTAAAATTTCCAGGTATTTACTATTGTAGTAGATTCATTATTTTTTTAGTTCCTGCTGGGTGATTGCCCACTTGGCGGATCTCGTGAGTGTAAAACTTTTTCTTGTCGTTAAATCGAAAGTTCTATTGATTGTTATGAAAAATTAGCGTAAATATATGAGGTAAATTGTTTGGCTAAATTTTTAAATGATTGTGAGAATAATAATAGAAAATACAAATTTTCTGGAGGTGTTCTTGTAAAAGAAGGGTGCCCTGCTAGGATCCAACCAAAGGTAATAACATTATTCTCAATAAGAAAATACATTTATTTAATTAAAGTAAGAAAAAAATCATTATTGGAATGTATTATCTATTGCAAAAAATTTTATACGAATCACACGTAAAGATTTACACAATATGTTGAGATTTAACTTTCCCTTAACCTTTTCCATATCATGAGTGAAATTGTAGATTTAGATATTTAACACATTTGCTAACATGTGAAGCTTCCTAGACATATAAAAGAAAAACTAGTTGTATAGAAATATCAAAGATTCTATATTCCAATTATTAATGGAATATCTCTCTCTCTCTCTTGGTAGAATCACTCTTTATAAAGACTTTTAAGGGATCAGTATAATATATTTTTCAAAGCATAATCAAGCATTTCAACTGGTTTATAAAACTTCTATAGAGTTCATTAAAGCTAATCTTGAAGTGGGTATTGAAAAATCTTCAGTATTAGAATATGTATTCGGTTAATAGAAGTTTAATTGTACTTGACTAATAAGGAATGCTTTACTCTGTTGCTCATGTTATTATTAATAAATTAAATACAGGAAATATGTATTGTGTTTCAACATTCTGAGAGAAAGGGTGCCCAGTTAAAAATTAATTGCATTATGCCTTCAATGCACTTGGAAGAAATGATTAAATGATCTTGTTTTCCAATTTTGAAATGCGAAGAGAAATTTCTCTAGTAGCTCATTTGGAAGGAATAAGTTCAATCAGATGTAAACAAATAATGGAAAATTTTAAAATTGCATCGACTGATAAAAAGCCTGCTTTCAATAAATATTTTGATGATATTTATTGTAATTCAGCCTACTAATAGTATAAGTCACATCATCTACTTCTGCATGCCAATACTGATAAAAATATATATTGTTAATCTATATTCACAATACATGAATGTCCAATTATTTTAAAATGAAAATTTAACTGTCAAGCAGATAGTTTGTTGAAAATACAGCATGACATATATTAAGCACATTATAGAATTTTAAATGGTACTCTCCCCAGTTTATATCCTCACAACCTATTTCCATTTCAAAATGAATTGAAGATTCCTGACAGATATTTATGACCAGGCAACAAATTCTTGGTTTGTAAAATCGCGGACTGATGGAGATGTATTTTATGTTGTTAAAAAGATTATGGTAGCATTTCAGAAAGAGGCTATGTGTGTGTGTGATCAATGCCATTACAGGTGTGTAAAATTATCATGTTCGGCTTGGTATACATGTGAATGCTCAGATAATCATGCACCATGTAAACATATTAAGTTCATTCTTAAATTGTTTGAGAGATTCCATGTTGTTGAATATACTTCTTTCCATATCTCAGATAGAAAGTGTGGTATGGGGTCTTCCGCCAAAGAAATATGTAATGACATAAGAAAAACCAGGAGACTGAACTTCTACTTGTAGTATTAAATTGTTTATTGCAAGGTAAAATAGTTCAGGAACAATTGTCTCAACATGCAATTCAGTAAAAGAAAGGTAAAAAGTAATTACTAAAGAATTATTTACCTGATCCTCTTGTACCTACCTCCCAATCAGCATTTAAACTAGCAGTAAATATTTAAGCCAACTATTGGGGATATAAAAAGGAAAGCTCTGAAATGTTCTTTTTTTAGTTGTCAAGAAAGAAAACATTCAAGCTCAGGCAAGTCAGCATTACTCAATTCAAAAGCTATTTGCAAAAAAAAACTTAACTGTATCTTTAACACCTGATATATGCTTGTAGTGGAGTTGTTTTTATGTTTTCCAAGACATTTAGCTATGTTTTTATGGGGTAAAGTTGTTGTATATTTTTATATCAGATGAAGAGGTAAGTAATTATCAAAAATGACCAAATTTTTGTCACAAATGGCTTTATGACAGTATATTAGAAGTATATAATTTAAAAATCATGCAAGATAGAGATTCCTTTGCAGTTGAATGTTACCAAATTTTGGAAAGTGATGGGAATATGGTAATTTTTTATATCATTCATCCTTAATAAAATTTTAGGCAAAAAAATTGATTTATACTTTTGGAACATACGAATTTAGAAATTACATGTATACTTTTTGCAGGTAAGTGTTTAATATAAAATATATAGAATCAGGTGATGTTAATGCTTGCTATCAATACAAGCAAAACTATATACTAAAGTAAGTAATATGTTTTAACTTATGTGTAAATAATTCTTAATAATAAATTATTCATCATTTTGATAATATTTGTGCTGTTTGTTATACAGGAATAGACCTTGAAAATCTGCCTTGCCTATATAGAAACAGGTATTTCATCCATATGTTACATTTCATGGGTGATGAGGAAAGTGGTAGTGAAAGTAATGATATAATGTGATTGTCTTTTTTATGGTGTAGATGTACTAATAAGGATTTATTTTTTTTTTTGTCCAGTAATGGACCAGTTTTTGATATACTATTTGTTTTATAAATACTTTAAATAGTTATAGTTTTTCAGGTTGCTTTATATGTGTTCTGTCTATTAACCAGATGAATGAAGTAAATATTCTTACATCTCTGAAAGTCTTGAATAACTTTTCGATCTTAAAAAGTGCTAGATGGGATTTTCAGCTGTGGTGACATACACATTATAATTGCATCACAGTTGTGAAAGACTTTCTAAAGCATTAAAGATTGTGTAATGTAATTAATTAGTAAGTAATATTTATATGATGGGAAATGCAAAACAAGTTAATATTTTATTTAGTTTTAAAAGCAATCAATTGTCTACTTTTTTTAAGACTGTCAACAATATTAGTTACACAACACTTTTTAATACAGTAGGTATAATCCAAAACCATTTGAAAAATACAATGGTTTGTGCAGTAAAGTAGCTTAAAGAGTGGTGCATTCCATCTTATGTCAAAGCGGTACAAGTAATAAATTTTTCTTAAATCGAAAAACCTTGTATAGTTGATTTTTCATAATTTTTACAAGTTCCATAAGTAAACAATCATTAGCTGCATAGTTATTTATATTAAAATTTTAACATTTACATGCAACATAAATACATTTAAGGAAAAAAAACGTTTAACAGTACATGTTTTGTAAAGAAAATTAGGAAACTGTATTTCTTTTTTTTAAAAAAGGTATAAAGTATTCATTCAGTTTTGAAATCCTAGAAATATTATGCAAGTCAATTATTTCTTTGCTACTTTCCATAATAAATGATTCTGTTGTAGCTAAGTTCATCAAAATCGTTTCCTTCAACCACATAAGTTATACTAGAATCCTAAGAGGGTTTTCAGATAAAAATATAACTTAGTTCTTCGTTTTGCTAGTTATTTTTGTAATGCTTGATACTCAGCATAACAAATATTAATTTTTTAAAAATACTATTAAAACTTCAATATTTTCGCGATTTATACTTTTGTATTACTATTTAAAAAAATTTCCAGATGTGCTAACTTTGAAGACTTTCAGAAATATATAAAACTTTCAGCTAATTGATGAATTGAGGCTTCACATAACAAATAGCGATCTTACATCGATAGATTAAATCAGTCGCATTAAAATAGAAAGATAGCTTTTTATTGAACCTCGTAAAAAAGTTTGTTAATGTCTGTCTCAATTGCTACTATTACTTATTCAAAACTTGCATTAAGACTTCTATTTTTCTTTGCTGATCTTTTTGACAATCACATCGTTCTGATTTTTAAAAAAATGTATTAAAATAATTTTATATTATTATACTAATATTTTATTTTAGTAAAATGGTGAAATTCTGTAGAACTATTAATCTTGGAAGGGTTTTATTTGAAATGTAAGAAGATATTGCTGCAAAATAAAAGATTCGCAATAATATACTTTAGTATTCTAATGATATATTTCAATTATTGTGAGATGAATGAAAGAAATGCATTTATTAATTTCAGTAATGAAACATGTAAAACGAAATACAAAGCAGGGTCGGATGTGTGTAACAAGACAAAATTTGCTTGATAGTAAATTGAGAGAAACTCAGGAACGATCATAACAATCTCATATTAGAAAGATTTGTCTGATGATTATAAAAAAGAATTCAAACAACACCTTATTTATTATAAATTTTCCGATAAATATCTCCGAAGTTTCGGGTTTTTTTTTAATATCTAACTATTGGATTCAGTTTATTGATCAGCAATAAAATAAAGAAATGTTTAAGAAATTTGCTTAGTATAAAAAATGCATAAAATAACAATTGAATACTATGAAATTAGAAACCTGTGTTGCTCCATGACCCAATCGATCAATTTAAAACATTGTCAGCATATATATATATACCTGATAAGATTTGGGCTAAGAAAACAAATTAAAAACTTCCTTACCGAGATCACTATGTACCCTAAGCTTAACATTTATAAAAACAAAATATAGACCTTTATAAATCGTTTCTAGGTTTAAAAAGAAAGAAGGGGAGAAAAAACATTGTTTTAGCGAAATGATTTTATGTTCATTGCAACAATAAAATTAATTATTTGTCAGAATTTTTTCGATAAATATCCGAAGTTTCTCGGTACTTTTGGCTTCCTAATCATTAAATTAAATTCTTCAATTAACAAAATAAAAAGATATTTATTAAATATGCTCAATTATATAAAAAAACAACGCATAAAATAACCATTGAATACCATGAAATTAGGAACCTGTGTTGCTTCAAGATCTAATCATTCAATTTTAAATACTGTTAACTATACGCTCTTAAGGCGATATGGTACCATCTTCACAATTTTTTTTAACTTTTAATATTTGGTTTTAATTGCATTTTATAAAGGTTACTATTTAATAATAATTCCATTGCAAAATGTTTTTAAAATTTAAATTTTTTTACCTTTTTTAAGCATTTTTTAAATCCCTAAGGCTTTTTAATATTTTCAAAAAAAATTTTTTTTCTAGTGTCTTATAATATACTACATAAAACTGTGCATGGGTGTTTTTTTTTTTTTCTGCTGCTGCTCTTTAATTTTTTTATAGTTAAACTTCCAAAAATTCCCAAAAAAACATTAATTTTGATTTTGAAATTTTTTAGAAAAAGTACTAAACACACACATGTTAGAGCTAATCCTATGCACACAGTTTTACAAAACATACATTTCAGAACATGTATAAAAAATTTCAAACCCATACTTCAATTACCAAAAAGGCCTTAGGGTTTTGAATAACAGTATATGTACAAAAATTCAACATGGAGAAATATGAGTTTGAAGTTTTCATTCCATGAATAGCATGATATAATATTCATCGAATAGTCTGAAACTTTTATGAAATGTTAATTAGCTTATTTAAAACTACTTACCATAAAAAAAATTGTACAATTGTAGAACAATTAAACAGTATACTGCCGTAATAAATATATAGAAAAAAACGAATGAAAGATCAATATTTCATAAAACTTTATCTTAATAATTATAAAAAAAAAATACACACACTTCAGAGCTAATTCCAAGCTCAGAGCTAATGCACAACATGTAAAAAAGATGTTTATGCCTTTATTTTTTATTTCCATGATTTTAAAAGCCTTCGCATGTTAAATACTGTACACGAATAAAAGCAAAATCAAATTATTTATAGATAAAATACATCAAAATCTAAGAACTGTATATGTGCATTTGTTTAAATAAATATCTTAAAATATTTTTAATAAAAGTGTTGAATCTCGCACACATTGGATATATATATATATCACCAAAAACAAATATATAATAAATTAAAAGTAAAAAAAAAACTTTTTTAAGAACAAGCTTTTATTTAAACACGCTAAAAGGAATAAAATAAACTTTTCCTTTAAAACTTTTTTTACTATCAACTTATAACGTCATTACACAATTTATATGATATAAAAGCTTGTCGCAATATTTAAGTACTCATATTTACTTAGTTGGAATTTTTAAAAACTAAAATCAATCAGGTCAAGTTATTTATTTTACTTGTTTATCTACACAGGTAAATCTCGCGACAAGCTTTTATATCATATAAATTGTGTAATGACGTTATAAGTTGATAGTAAAAAAAGTTTTAAAGGAAAAGTTTATTTTATTCCTTTTAGCGTGTTTAAATAAAAGCTTGTTCTTAAAAAAGTTTTTTTTTTACTTTTAATTTATTTTTTACATTTTAGTTATCGCTGGACAGGTTTCTCAGCCTGTTCAACTCATTGAACGCTGGTTCGCCATCCCTGGTTTAGCTGAATTAATTCTCGCAAAAGGGTATTAGACTAAAAACACAATTTTTTTAAATCCGTAATTTTTAAGCAATTTTTTCAATCTTCGTACAAATTTTGGGTAACATTGTTCTACACACGAAAAAAAAAGGTTTAGTGAGATTATCTTCATAAATGACAAAGTTATTAAATGTTTAATTAAAATTTTGACTATTTTTGAAAAACTTAAAGAATATATTATTTATTTGAAATATTTTGAAGATGTAACGAACTACTATTTTGGGAATTTCTCTATTTTAAGAACTTTTTCCTGGAACCAAGCACATATTACTCTTTTCATCGTAAAACAACTCCAAATAGCGAAGTGCATTTCCTATTTAACGAAATGTTTCTTCTAAGATTCGATTTTTTTCTCTCCTTATTTTTAAAATATTTCAGGTCATTTTGCAAATTATTCTCTTTTGGCACATTTTATGAATATAAATAACCTTGAGCTGGTTTTACAATGTGCCTAACTCATCTAGAGTGTCAGGGTCACGCGGTAAATTTATTATATTACTCATTGGTGACGTAATGATGTAATGGTTTAAACGAGCTGCTTGAGTATCTTGTCTTTGGCAAGGAGCCAAAAGAATGTAGTAGATAGATTTCTCTGGAATAAAATGGTGAATTGATGTTGCTCTGATGAGTTTAGTTTTTCTTTGGTATGAATTGGGTTCACGGCTGACATTTGTGCGAGAAAACCGAAATGGATTTCGAATCGTTTCGAAGATTAAGGATTTAAAACTGTTTTGAAGATTGAGGATTTCGAATTGGTTCAAGAATAAGAATTGCGAACTGTTGTGAAGCTTGGCGACATCGAAACTGTTTTGAAGATTGTGAATTCCAGTTATATCCAACGGTTGGTAAAATGGCGTTTTTAGGAAGAGCTTTGAAGGTAGATTTGAAGTGTTTGGCAGAAGAATTAGGAGAAACTGTAACGGAAGAAATGAAAGTTTCTGCTTTAAAAAATATGATATTAGCAAGTGAAGAGTATGAAGAGGCGTTCGCGAAAGAATTACTGCACAGAATAGTAAGTGAAAGAGAAGCAATAAAGTGCCAAGAAAGAGAAAATGAAATAAAGCGTCAAGAAAGAGAAGATGAAATAAAGCGTCAAGAAAGAGAAGATGAAATAAAGCGTCAAGAAAGAGAAGATGAAATAAAGCGTCAAGAAAGAGAATATGAATTAGAAAAGTTGAGGATAGAAGCTTCGATAAGGAATAATGGTTTTAGGAGAGAGATGGACTCTCAGAATGAAGGAATACAAGAACACGTACCAGTTGGATTGCAAAAATTAATGCGTACTTTTGACCCTAAAGAAGGTGATATAAGTTTTTACTTAATACTGTTTGAAAGACAAGCACGAAGAGTTCATATTAAAGAAGAAGACTGGGTTACGAATCTTGTTGGACTATTGCTGTTAGAAATGGCGAATTTGATTGCCAGGGAACCTGAGGAAAAGGCAAATGACTATGAGCATATAAAAAGTATGTTATTAAAAAGATTTAAATTGAGCCCAGAAGCATTTAAAATAAAATTTAAGAGGCATTGTAAATCGACCGAGTACACTTGGCGAGATTTTGGATTTGAGTTGGCGAACTATTTTAATGAGTGGATTTCGGGACTAAATATCTACGATTTTGACAGTCTGAAACAACTTGTCATTGTAGAACAGATGAAGGAACAAGTATCCAGGGATATACAACAACATTTTATTGATGATTGGGGTAGAATTGTCACAGTTGACGATCTTGCTGAGAAGTTAGATGATTATGAAAACGCAAGGCAATATAATCAGGCCACTAAAGCTACTTCGTCTCAACCGTATGGAAATTCCTATCGGGAAAGGCCTGGCACGTTCAATAGAAGATGTCATACATTGAGTGAAGGATATAGACAAGAATCTAACAACCGCAGTGGATACGATAAGCGAAATTCTTTCCAAAAACCAGTTACATGTTTCAATTGTGGACGAGTAGGACATTTTGCGAGATGTTGCAGGGATAAGAAAGATGGGAGAGAAAAGACCGGGAGTAAAGTTGCTGAGGTAAAGGTATCTGAAGTGCAAGTGGCAGAAGTCAAAGTAGTTGAGGATGAAAGCAAAGTAGTCACAGCGAGATTCAATGGCGAAGTTTTAATGGAAAATAAGAAATGCAGCGCAGTTCCTTTAAAAATGTCTGATCTCAAAATAGTAAAAATTTCTTATGGGGGAGTAGAATATGAAGCTGTAGTAGATTCAGGTGCACAAATTAGCGTGTTTAAAAGCAGTGTAGTAGGGAAGGAAGTCGATTACAAAGGATATATAATGTTGCAACCTGCATTTGGTGATTGTTTAAAGGCTGAACTAAAAGAAGTGGATATTGGTTTGGTAACGAACGGGTATATTACGCCGGTAATTAAAACGGTGGTGGCAACTGTGGACAGACTGAACGCTGATATATTATTAGATACTGAAACTTATGAAGCATTATTAGAACAAGAGAGAATATACAATCCCAGATTTACAGCCGCTGTAAACTTAAGATCAGATTCCCCCAAAAAATTGTTAGATGAAAGTGTAAATACTGAGGAGGAAGAACAGGAGCCAACAATAACAGAATATGATGAGGAGAATGAAAATAACACCGAAAAATTCAAGAAACAGCAAAAGAGTTGCGATACTCTTCAAGAAGCATGGAAATTTGCTAAGCGAAAAAAAGGAGGATATGTGATAGAAAACGATATCCTGTACCATGAAGAGCTGTTGTGCGGAAATAGGATAAAACAGTTAGTGATTCCCAAAATTAGGAAGAGGAAGATACTAGAAATTGCACATGAATCAGTGTTCGGAGCACATCTAGGAGCTCACGAAAAAGAAAGTCCCTAATGAGATTCCATGGAGCAAGGAGGCTGAAAATGCTTTCAAGGAGTTGAAGACAGCACTATGTGGAATTACAGAATTGCAAGTCCCAGACATAGATAAACCGTACTACTTGCATACGGATGCATCTCAGACGGCGGTCGGATGTTGTCTAGGTCAGTCGGATGGAGAAGACAACATTCATCCCATAGCTTTCGGGAGTCAGAAACTGAATCCAAGCCAACAAAAGTGGTCAACAATTGAGAGGGAAGCGTATGCTATTATTTGGGCTCTGAAAAGATTTGAAACTTTACTGTGCGGAGCAAAGATATTCTTACTAACCGATCATAATCCCCTAGTGTTTCTTACTAGTGCTGCATCCCAATGTCCGAGATTACAGCGGTGGGCTTTGGCAATTCAACGCCATGACATTGAAGCAAGTCACATAAAAGGATCAAAACTAGTTAATGCAGATGCGCTATCCAGACTGTAAGTGTAAACCGTAGTTAAATAAGAACTTTTAGAAGAATTTAAGAATAATTGAACTTTAAACTTTATTTTTAGATGATTAAGTTAAGTAGTATATTTGTGTAAAATTTAATGTGTTGGTTTTTTATGTAGTGTATAATCTTAAGATAGTGCTTAAGCAGTGTTTTTTTTTTGTGTATGTAACGTGTGACCCTTAGGTTGTTTTAGCCATATTTGATCTTCGGATCTAATATGACTCTCGGGGGGAAGGTGTCAGGGTCACGCGGTAAATTTATTATATTACTCATTGGTGACGTAATGATGTAATGGTTTAAACGAGCTGCTTGAGTATCTTGTCTTTGGCAAGGAGCCAAAAGAATGTAGTAGATAGATTTCTCTGGAATAAAATGGTGAATTGATGTTGCTCTGATGAGTTTAGTTTTTCTTTGGTATGAATTGGGTTCACGGCTGACATAGAGATACAAAAAATTGCCGTAATTTTTCAAACAAAAGAAACTTCAAATAAAATTAACAGATCCTATTTGTAATTAAATTTAAGGACACATGTCGTAGTGTGTGTTTAGATTACTGGTGATAAAATGAGGTATATTTAAATTACTTGTAGGCTTAAAATTAGAAAATTTCTTTAAAAAATTCCTTCATTTTATTATAAAATTATTTTTTTAATCGAAAATATATTGCATTTCTAGATAATATTTTTCTCTTATTGTTTTCCTAGCGGATTCCTTTTTGATGGGTAAGATATATAAAAAAATGATCTTTCCGATTCTGTAATTATTTTTTGTCTGAGTTTCATAGATTAAAGTTAGATAAATTTTTTAAAGAATTTCTTCAATACTCCATCTCAGTTTAACTTGGCAGCGTTGAGAAAGGTATACAATGTACCAATCTACTTGAAAAATAGCTCTACTTTTTTGTTTTGAATTTAAATCCAAGAAAATAGATAGAAATTTGTAAAAAAATGCATACGTTGTAGAAATTAGATTATTTTTACGTTGTAGAAATGTAATTATTTTTTAGACAAAGTTAATTAATACTGTCAATAGCGCAACATTATGAAACTCCAGTTTGGCTGAAAACCGATTTTCGACGCCAACTTTTGTCATTGTTGTAACAATAAAATTATTACAACAATGCAGATATATCCAAGTTGGCGCCCAAAACTAGTTTAACGTTTTTAATTAATATCTTTTTAATTAGTTGCAATATTGGAATATAAATGGTCAAAACATGTATTGTCATCCAAACTAAACGTGTATACAAAATTTCAGCTCAATGGGAGGAATATATCAGCTTCAAAATTGAGTTGCAAGATTCCACCCGAACAAATTACATACATACATACATACATACATACATACATACATACATACATTGTAAGTTAAATAAAAGCTTTTAATTAAATAAAAATGGGGGAGTTTTTCTATTCTTGCGAATTAGATTTTTAATTACCCGAGTTATCAAAATGAGATTTAGTATTTGTGCTTTGGGAGTATCCGTTTGGAAGTTTTAATTTCATTCATAATAATATCATAAAAAGCACGCACACCTTTTAAATCTTGACCAAATCCATTTGATCTTCCCAGTAAATAATTCACAAACTAGAATTTTTGCATGAATTGCACAATTCGTTCTTAAAATGATTTATTACTGCTTGTATAATGTCAATCTCATTGAAGCGTATTAGAAAAATAATTAATTCATTTTTTATCAGGCTCTTTTCTAGCAGATAATCTGAAATGTAGGCGGGGTAGTTGCTGTTTAGCGTCAAACATTGCTCCATTACTTTATGAAAAATGCAGGTAAAGCTTTGAAATTTTGCAGGCATATTTATAAAAATTCGGGGTATCAAATAAGCCAATAAAAAAATTTCGACAGTTTAATGATTTTTAGTGTACCATATCACCTTAATAAATTTCGGGAAGAAAAGAAAAATGCTTGAGGCAATTATAAGCGCAAAATACAAACATTAACAAATCGTTTCGAAGATTAAAATATATTTGTTTTTACGTATATATGTTTAGTTAATTGATGTTATTTTCATTGCAGCAATGTACGATTAATAATAATTGGATTATTCCAAATTAGATATAATGGATAAATATTTTTACTCGTCAAACTCAAAACTAAATCGCCAAATCATAAAAGTACGTTGAACTTTCAAGATACATCTGTGGAAGCAGTTCAGTTATTTGGTTATCTTTCAGCAATGAATTATTTGCTGACAATCCCTGATTTTGGGATACGTACGGTTCCAGATGTTTCGAGGGAGTGGTCTTCATGTAAAGGTTTTAGAAAAAGCAGTTTTGTAAGTTTGACACAATGAGAACAATGTGTTAAAGCTTGAGCGTAGAATCAAGGCGATCTTGAATGACTGTGCCGCGAAAACTTCCATAAACACTTCTGTCATTCTATATGTGTTAGTTGTTAAACACAGATTTATATTTGTACTGAAGACATCAGTATTTGCTTCGTCATTTAATTATTCACCAAAATGATTGAAGATAAAAAATTTCTTACACATTATAAATATTTTAAATATAGTGATATCACATTTAAAATCAGATCCATCATAAAATAATTTGAATCAAATATTATTCGAAATAAGCTTGCAATTACAAGAAATGCAAAGGAATTCAATCAAAAAAGTTCTGTATAAAATCTACATAGTATAATTTGAAAAGTATTTCTTCATATTTTCCTCGCGTTCGCATAAAATTGAATAACGAAGGGGGGAAAAAATGTGCTTGAATCTTTGCTATAAAATTAATGTGTAACATTATTGCAATGAAAACATTTTTACTTGTGATAAATGTTGAGAAAATTTATTTGAAAATATATCACTATATTCTTTTACTTATAATTGCACGGAAAAACTTTTTTTAATAAAAAATGCAATTAGTTATTTAACGTATTGTTAATGTTCGAGATTTGAAACACTAGCAAGTATTAAATTATTCGAAAAATGGAACTACTAAATAATTCAAATGGTACCTAGTAATGAGATATGCACAATACTATTTCGAAGTTCTGAAAAAGACATAACTATTTTGCTCGAAGGAATAACTATCAAAAATGCTAAAAATTATAAAGTACAGACACAGGGGGGGGGGGGAATTCAAGCATATACAATGATATAAAATTTTTCATGAAAATAGCTCAACAA
>BMAO01019201.1:0-17519 GCA_019973975.1 Trichonephila clavata | reverse complement strand
GTATCCGAATGGTTGCGTCAACTTTCTTTTTAAAAAATGGAAGTATAGGGATTTTTTTTATTATTTTTAGATTTGTTTAGTACATTTTAATAAAAAAATGTTAAAATCAAGAAGAGAAAAAGAAATTATTATTACTAAAATGAAAAATATAGGTAAAAATTTACAAAAAAACAGCCTAAACGCGTCACATTTTGTGCCAAAGGTTTTGAACAAATTTTTCAATTTTTTCATTCTAATGTGTTGCTATGTTATTCATTATTTGAAATGGCCTTTAGGATAAGAGATATATTCTTTTTTACAAAAACAAGAGCACTTTATCTCAGTTATTATATGAAACTGCTTAAAAAACAATGATTATATTTCACATAACGGACTGTAAATTTTGTAATAAACAGTAATTGATCAATCTGAAAGCTAAGACAATTCTACCATTATATAGAACGTACAAAAAAAAATACAGTTAATTATTTTAAAAACATTTTTAGCAATAGCTGTCCCCGTTTGAGTATTTAAAAAAAAACATATTCAAGTAAAACGCGTTTTAAAGTATGACACTTGTTTAAAGTAATGGCATCTGCTTTACACTTGTAGTTTTTGTTCTAGGTAACGGAAAAGATAAACTTGGTTTTTATAAAGCTAATAAGATGGTGTATAAAGTAAAATCTAAAAACATTTGTCATTTTTTTGGCAAAATTCATAATTTTAGAGTAGTCGGATACCTTAAGACAAGTTACAACAATTGCACTGCTATAAGAAGGGCTTGTAGTGTTGAGTCTGTTATATTTTAATTCATTCAAAGCTATATATCCAGCTATTTTGCACCAACTCTGAAAATTAATTCACCGATAAAAAAAATGCATGTCCATCAATCATATTTTTGACAGATTCTATCTTTTGCAAAAGTATTTTATAGAGTTCTGATAGTCATTTTTGGAACATTCGTGAATTTTTTTTTTCTAATAAATATGTTTAGGCAATTTTTAGGGCTTTCAAAATACATTTCTTAAATTATTAAGAAATGTATTATTATGATTCACTGAGCTGTGTGTTTTCTATGTATAAAACTATATATCAGAAATGTGCTTTGATTAATTACAATGGTACGTATAAATTGCTAATTTAATATGTGACTAGTACTATTAATTCATAAATTTGTGTACATTTTGAGTTAGTTTTTTTTAGTTGAGTATGAAAAACACATTTTGTAATATCTCAAAATAAATTAAATTATATACATAGTGAAATCATATATTTTTCATTTCAAATAAGTAAATATTTTAAATACTTTAATTTTTAATTGTGACTAATTCTTTTAAAAATTATCATGAGAATTTTAAATAATACAAAATTATGATCAACGAATTTAATGTAAATCACTAGTAATTTAATAATAACATTTATTTGCCAATTATGCAACTAGTGATTAAAACAATTTACTTATAAATTTAGTTGAGAGAAATTATCAAAAAAATGTAATGAACTTACTCGAAACAGTGAGCCCAAATATCACATTAGTTATGCTGTCTCCTTAAAAACGGGGCGCATTAGCACTAAACATTGAGCGATTATAAATATAAAAGGAGTATGCGACTAAATCTAGAGATTGTCTCTTTTTGTATATTCATATGACAAAAAATGCCAATATTTTTTAAAAAATACACAATTTGTCTTCATAACAGGAAACAAATACACACTAGTCTTGTTTTCTGCCCCGTATTGAAATTGAATTCTGGTTTCTCTAATATTCATTAGCATATTTGTATTATATTATTCATTTTGATTTGAACCAAGACACGTTTTTTGTGTAAAATGTGCTATTTTTTTTTTTAGACTCTAGGTAGACTCCTTGTGTGCCAACAAGTATAACATAAGGCTTACAAACGTAAGTCAATACTCAATCAATAGTGGTATGAACTTTTAAGTACAGGGATACAAGCACAAATGGGAAATCGAAAGGTAAAAAGAAACAAGACGGAACGCAAATACAATAAACACAGTATAAAATACAACATTGCTCACATGCAAAAACGGAAACATTCAGTAATTAAAATTATACAATGGTGAAGGTTTGGAAGCACATGTGTGATCAGAATAAAATTTTCAAAATACAAATGTGTAAAATCAGGCATACACACAAATACTTAAGAATATACACACAGACATATATATATATATATATATATATATATATATATATATATACGCACTTTAAAAAAACAGAGAGAGAGAGAGAGAGAGAGAGAGAGAGAGATACATACATACACAGTAAATGTTAGCAAACATACAAAAAAATAATAAAATGGAAAAAAAAATTTCAATTTACAATCTAAACAATATGAGAAAAAACGCTATTAATATATGCACAAAACAATGTAAAAGAAGACTTGCTCTGAACAAAGGCAGAGAAAGGAGGAGGCCACGCTATATTGTTCTTTTGTAGGCAATTCATGAGAGTACGTCTTTCGGAAGAGAATTTAGCACAAGCAAATATTTTAGATGCTTGACATTCTGGACTGTGTCACTGGAGCAAAACACTGGTCAGTAGGCGACAGATTGAAGCGTTTCAAATAGGCTTTCCATGCCCAGTTAGAAACTGGGTAAGTTTAAAATTAGGATTAAAGTGTTTAGCCTTTAAACGTCTCTGAATAGAAGGAATAAATTCCTTGGTAAAGAGCGCATTATTTGATATTTGATATTATTTATTCCACTCAAAAATAATTTTTTCCTTAAAAATATTTTTATATTATGATTTCGGAATGCTCATAGGAATCAAAATACTTGATTTTGTAGCTTCTTTTGCAAGCCAGTCAACTTGTGATTACTTTTTACCAAATATAAAATCACTCCCTACTGATTATGTTAATTTTAAAGTGTCCTTTAATAGATTTAACCTGTGTCCTTCCAAACCTTGTGAATGCATTGTTGGTGGGGAGCAAAATGTGGAGCGTTTTATCCTTTTTTGGTCAAATTTTAAGAAAATACCTGTGTGTGCTGTGTGTGTAAGTTAAACTACATCCTCTTAAAATCAAATGGTAACCTAATTTTTTTCGACTTGTTTCGTGTAAAGCTTCGTTCACTTTATTTTGTATCTTCATTGATTTAATTTTGTATTTGTTGTAAATTTTTCATTTCTCTATTTTTGAAATGTTATTGTATTGGTTTTGTTTCGTAATTCTTTTATTTTGTAATGTATTTTTGTCTTTGTTATTTCCTTATTTCTTAACTTTTGATTTGTTATTTACTTTTTTATTTTATTTATCTTATTTCGTTTGTTTCACTTACTTCTGTAAGCCCCGTGTGATACTTGTAGTGGACGGGAATTATTTTACCGGTCTTCAATAAAAAAATTTATTATTTCTATCGAACCGTAATGCTAAATGCTTACTTTGCTTGTTAAGTATGAATATAAAATACGTAAATGTGAAAGTCACAATAACATAAAAGAAATATAAAGTGTGAATCACCTTGAAATTATATTGATAATATATGTACACTTTTATTCTAAAATGTTTTTCGGATTTATAGTGTTTTCTTTGATACCAAGTAAGGAAGAAGCATAAAATATTTTATTTCACAAATTTATGGTTTCCATTCTATATCAAATGATAGTAATGATACATTATAAGAACATAAAATATATACAGCAATCGCTTTATTTTAACCCTTCATCTACCGACATTACTTATAAGTACGTCTCACTTTAAAATTACATAGAATAGCCATTTTTACGAATACTCTGACGGTTCTTAGCAAGAATATTCTTGTATATCCCCTCTTCTAAGATATATGGCAGCACGGGTTCTACGATGAGTATTTTAGCAGGGAAGGTAATTAGTTTTATAGTAGAAATTGCGTTTTCAGATGACATTTTGGTTGTCATTTTTGTTCCGAAAAAGTAGTTAATGTCAAATGGTAAGTGTCCTATTTTTCTTTTGTATGTTAATGAAGCCCTTAGAAAACAATTTAACTATTTATTTAAAGTAAACAGTGTACATAATTAATTTTACAGTTGAATATCTTAAAACAAACAGAGAATTTTTTTCCAACCATTAATAAGAGACTCCCTGCCATCATTTTTATAACTAATAACAAAAAAACCCAATTTCTAACTGGTCATGGCAACTTTAAAAGGTACTTGAACAAATTTAATATAGTTCCGTCATCTTCCTGTGATTGCGATATTGGTAGCGAGGAAAATGTAGAACATGTGCTCCTTTTGTGTTCCAAGTTTGAAAGAGAACGGAATATATATCCTAAGACTGCCATTCAAGGGATTTAATGTAAATTGACCTCCAAATCTTCCTCAACTGCTTTCCATCAGAAGTACTTTTAAAAAGTTCAGTGAGTTTGTTATGAGTATTTGTAACTCTTCCTAACCTCAAGGGATTTTTTTTCCTTTATCCCTTTGTATTGTGTGATTAATACTCACTTCTGTGAGCCCTGTGTGATATTTTGTGGTGCACGGGGGTTTTATCATTGTTTTCAATAAAAAAAATATATTTAATTAATTAATTTGCTCTAACGGATTTAATTTCCCAAAGTTGAGTGTTTTTTTAATATGTATCCCTTAAAATTTTCAATGTATTGATTCACGGAAAAATATTGCATGAAAAAAACTGCAGTAAATCATAATGTGATAGACAAAAGATTAAAACGATACGTGATTATTTTATCGTTTATACTTCTACTCATTTTCTCTGTAATTAATCTTTTCCGAAAAAAAACATTCTTATTATTTATCATTTCCTCACTAACATATTTCCAGCGTTTCACAAATGTAAGAACTATTTGCTTAGCTTCATGTGTTTATCTAAACTTCGATTCAATTGTTATCAATTTTATCAGTTCATTATTTATTGCATCGTACAAAGTTTGTTTAAACTTCAAGTACCTTAGAGTAGACATACCCGACTTCACTTATCAACCATTTAATTTTTATCATTATTTTTCTGAAATATTTGAAGTTAAATATAACCTACTTTATACAAACAAAAATTTATGGACACATTTGGAGCTTTTCCACAATATATACATTAAACAGGAACACTTTTCTAAAAAGAAAGATGAAGTTGTTTATGTTTACATTAAACATCAAATGAAATTGGGTTCTCTTCTCTGAATCTGATTCTGCATTCATCGAAAATGATGAATATGGAAGAAAATGTTTCTTTTCAAAAAGTTGTTTTGAAAGATCGTATCTTTGCATTAGAAGCGTTTATTGATGGGTTTTCAAAATAAAGCTTTAACAAATGCAATGGAAGTCAACAATGAGGAGGGAACTATATTACGAGTTGATTTCAAAAGAATATTTAGAAAGGTAAATCTTTTTTAAAATGTTGACAAGTACTTGTCCAGAGAAAAATAGTTGCATTGTTCAGAGATCATGATAGATGACTGTATTTGTTTTCGTTTACGAATATGGCTTGAAATTTCTCCTCACACAATATAAGAGCTTTTTACATTTCTAGAAACATAAATGTTTACCTAAACAGTTGAAACTAAAGAGAAATCAAACTATTATAAAGTCTTAAAATCATATTTATTTTTCGAAATGAATTAGTATCAAGAATTTGTTATAACTCATGTGTTTATTGTCTATTTACAGAAGTCACAGAATTTCGTTTTAAATTTTAGTCAAACAATTCGTTTATTTTATTTCTTGGAACATCCGTGTTTTCTTTGTTGTTAAAATTAAAAATAATACGTTGTAGCATTTTTACAACAATTCTAATTGTTTTCACGTTATATTTCCCTTGAAATGAGTTGTCTAAAAGAAGTAATTTATTTTAACCACAGTATAAATTAAATTGCTTTATATTAAAATTCTCTACTTAGTTTCTCAAATTCTATTAATCGAGTATTCATCATTTTTAAAACTCATTTACAGTTTAGTGGTGGTAGAAAACCTTAGATTTATTTTGAATTATCGGAATTTTTGACGTAAATGTAAAATATTTAAATATCACATAAAATTATAATCCAAATATTATTACTTTAAAATCTGGGCGATTTTCATGTTCGAAATCTTGTGTTTTAAGTAATAATATTAGAAGTGAATGAATTATTATGTACTTGCATTCAAATATTTGTAATTCTCAAAAGTCATTCAGACAGTGATCTGTATTAGAAATATTTTATATAATTAAAATTGAAAACTCCAACATGTAATGTTCATAATGCTTGATTCCATTCATTTAATTTTCCCTTAATAATTACTATCAACAAATACAGAAAAAATATTACTGTGAAAATCACTACCTCATCAGTTTTCTCTTTTGTTTTTTAAATTGTCTAGTTCAAACCAAAAAAAATGACTTTATCCGAATTATTAAAATTACAACTCAAGGTTGATTTTCAAGATTATATTCTTTAATTTTAAATATTCTGAACCAGCCATTCTCAAACTGTAAGGCGCGACTCCCTGGAGGGCGTGATAACCCTACGAGAAGGGAGGCGAACATATAAAAAAATCGAAAAGAAAAAGATTAATTTAAAAAGAAAATATTATTTTCTGAAATAGATCAAATCAAATACATTATGACATAATAAAAAACAAAATACTCATTTACAGTGATATAATACACTTATAAATGTATCAGTACTGACCAATGTATTTGCTAATTAATTTATTAATATTAAACTAAAAACAAGTTTAATAATTACTAGGGACTTCCATGAGCTTGCTTTGCAGAGTAAAGTTTTTTAAATGTAAGTTTAATATTAGAAATTAACACTCTAATATCTTTTTCTGTATTTAACTAAGATCTATATGGACGCTTGAGAAAATAAATACTTAAATTGATAAAAAAAATTATTTTGCAATCTGTTCGAATTTAAAAAGTAGTATAGAAAATAACATAATACTTTTATCTATTATTTAAAAGTAACTTACTTAAAATATATATTACTTAAAAGTAACCTACTTAAAATATATATTACTTAAAAGTAACTTACTTAAAATATATATTATACTTAAAAGTAACTTACTTAAAATATATATTACTTAAAAGTAACTTACTTAAAATATATATTACTTAAAAGTAACTTACTTAAAATATATATTACTTAAAAGTAACTTACTTAAAATATATATTACTTAAAAGTAACTTACTTAAAATATATATTACTTAAAAGTAACTTACTTAAAAGTAACTTACTTAAAATATATATTACTTAAAAGTAACTTACTTAAAATATATATTACTTAAAAGTAACTTACTTAAAATATATATTACTTAAAAGTAACTTACTTAAAATATATATTACTTAAAAGTAACTTACTTAAAATATATATTACTTAAAAGTAACTTACTTAAAATATATATTACTTAAAAGTAACTTACTTAAAATATATATTACTTAAAAGTAACTTACTTAAAATATATATTATACTTAAAAGTAACATATACGAAATTTAATACGTGTCATCATAATTTGTATGGTTTATAACGAAGGTCGTATTGCAGCTTTAGCGCGTCAATGTATATTATTATTGCATTTTCAATACATTTTTATTGTATTGGGGGAGGTGTGATGAAAATAATGACTGAAAACTGCGTTGCAAATATTGAAAGTTTAAGAATCACTGTACTAAGCATAATTGAATAAATTAAAGAAAATCAATGAAAAAATTTTTACTCCCCATTTTTGACAATATTTTCTTCCAAATTTCTCCACCAACATGACGTAGTCGGTTGCTTACTAACGACCCACTTAAAGGCAATGGCAATGTACTTCGTTACCTAAACTTCACAGTGACATTTAATATTGTAGATCTTCTCTCGGTAAGTGAATGCAAAATATCTTTATCAATTATTTAGAATTCATTACGAAATTGAAATTCTTCTTCCATTTGACGTTTTATTGGGAACTATAAGATTTAATTAATTTAAATGACTAAAATATCTTAAATTTTATATTTTTGATTCTATAAAGGGTAAGTCAAAATGAATATAGCGATTACAAACGGCTATAACTATTTAAAGGGAAAAAAATTATCGATAAGATTTACTCCGAATGTAGATGGAACTTCAAAATTTTGTATGCAAACGTCATGGATGTTCTATGTGACTTCCCCTGTGGTCTCACACGGACAACATCTAGATGGTACTCCATTTCACGGCATTCACTCTGAAGCATTTGTACTGTCACTGACGCAAGCACAATTCAAATACGTATTTTCAGTTCCTCAATTGTTTTGGGCATAGGAAGCACATTCTATGTCACAGTTCATTACAGTCCTTCGCATTTATTCCCCTATATGTGACTTTCTTTGGTCACACGGACAACATCTGGACAAGGGTACTTAACCTTTTTTTCTGCCGGGCCGCATACATATGTTAGCTATTTCACACGGGCCGCTTACACATGATGCAACATGAGGTTGCAACATGAGGATTAATGGAGGAGGTTACTTTTTATATTTTTGATTTTTGTCACCGAAAGTTTCTAAATTCTAAACATTTAAGAATCACTCTTTCACAAATTTCTGCCTCAGTAAACGGTTTTATATGATTACCAATGATATAACAAATTTCACAGGGTGCCTGTGTTATCTCTGTGACATTACCACTGACAAAACACTTTTTTGCTGTTGTAAAAGTAATTCAAGAAGAAATCGTCTCTTTAAAGAGATCTTCGATGAAAAATGTCATTGAACGACTCCTGTTTATTGGTATTTTTTAAGTACATTTTCGTGACAATTCAAAGAATTACTGAGCCATGCTTGTTTTTCACTACAAAATAGTCAACTTTCCAATCGTCTTGAAACAATCTATTTTCTTCGAATATTTTTCGCTTGCAAGATATGAAAGACAGTTAAAAATTGGTTCCACTCATAAAACAGTTGCTACTCCACCGTTGTCTATTATCGCTTATCAAAAAGAAATATCAATTCGCACCCATACGACACCGACAGCAAAAAGCAAATTGATATATTTGATTTTGAACAAAGAATTTCCAACCAAATTTTCATAAATAAAGTAATTTCTCAGAGCAATGGGCCATGACCGGCCCACTTAAAAGGGCTCGGTAGGCCGCAGGTTAAGTATCGCTGATTTTGACGGTCATTTCAAGGCATATATTCTGAAGCACTTGTGCAGTCATCGACGCTAGCGCATTACAAATGCCTACTTTCAATTCTTCAATTGTTTTGAGCATGGGAAGCACATGGGAAGTCTTTCACATGTAATGTCCAAAACAATTGAAGAACTGAAAGTACGCATTTGTAATGCGCTTGCGTCGATGACTACAAAAATTCTTCAGAATTCATGCCGTGAAATGGCAGTATGACGTATGTATACAAAATTTTGAAGTTCCGTCTACATTCTGAGTAAATAATATCGATAAATTCCTTTCCATTAAATAATTATGAACATTTGTAATCGCTATATTTATTTTGACTTACCCTGTATTATACTGCACTTGCTATAAATAATGTTGGTAATTTTATATTACTAAACAATACCCGTCCACTTTGCTGGGTATTTCCAGTCGTCGTATGACTGTATACATTTTAAAGTCCGAAAATTAACTTTTAAACTGTTTTGAAAAACGTTATTATGCCGCCTTTGCCTCTTTGTTGAAAAATTCCTTAATTTAGTAAACGTAATATAATAAGCTTTTACTACCCTACAATCCTCATAGTCAACCTTCGAGATACCCATTCTTAGAGGATCTCTATACAACAAAGTAAACATGCTTGTAAATTTCAAATCTATAGATATAACAGATTAAAAACACAAATTTTTATATCTAAAATGGACCCGCAATCCCTTTTGGGAGTCAATTTCCACAAAACCCATTTTTAACTTATCACTAGTCATGAAAGAAAACATGCTTATCAAATTTCAAGTATTTTAGTCTAATCACCCAAAAACCGAAATTTGTTTATCTAGAACACCCCCGTATCCAACGTTGGATGTCATTTTCCACAACCCCCCCCCCTTCTCAGTGGATCTTTACTCAACAAAGGAAACACGCTTACGAAATCACAATTCTATAGGTCTAATAGTTCAAAACGGGAATTGAAATTTATAACATCCACCTACGCCCCTTAAAAGTTAGTTTCCATGAAACCCGTTTTTAAGGTATCCGACTATCCTAAAATCGTAAATTTTACCAAAAATTAGCATTTTTTTTTTCAATTTTATTTTATACGCCATCTTATTAGCTTTATAAAAATATCAAGTTTATTATTCTTCGTTCACTAGAACAAAAACTACAAGTGTTTTAGTAAAAGCAGATGCCACTACTTTAAGCAAGATGCCACACCTAAAAACGTGTTTTACTTACAATGTGTGCATGTTTTTTTTTTAATTCTCAAAGAGAACAGCGATTGCTCAAAAAGTTTTGAAAATAAGTAACAGAAAATTTTTGTATAATAGTAGAATTGTTTTAACCTTCAGATTAATCAATCACTGTTTTATTACAAAATTTACAGTCACTTTTGCGAATATAATCACTATTTTTTAAGCAATTTCATATAATAACTAAAATAAACTGATCTAATTTTTGTAAAAATTAAAATATCTCTTACCCTGGCGGTCATTTCAAAAATGAATAGCAAAGCAATTCATCAGAATTGAAAAACTGAAAATCTGTCCAAAAACCTTTTGTATATAATGGGCTCCATTTATGTAATTTTTTGTAAATGTTTGCCCATTTTTTTCCCATTTTACTAATAATAACTTCATTTTATCTTCATAATTTTAGCATATTTTTCTTCAAATATGTATTGATAAATCTAAAAACAAACAAAAAAAACCCATGCCTTCGTTTTTTTTAAAGCTGTCACAAGTAGTCAGATACCTTAACGGACGTCTACTAAGCAAAAGGATTATCTTTACCAAATGTCATATCTGAAAGTTTAATAGTTTCGGAGATTCCGTGTCTATATTTTTTTTATATAACATTAGGCGGATTTATAAAGTCAAACTGACTTATTTTTATTATATTAATGACTATAGATATCTCTATGTGGTTTTAATTTATAAAGAAAGTAACAAAAATACTAATAATATTCCCTATCCCTATCACAAAACTGGAACGACTCAATCTTTTTTTGGAAGGGGGGGGGGAGGCATAACCTTATATATCAGCCGCTCTTTTAAACTCCATTTTTTTTTTCTGTTTTTAAAAACCAAATTAGATATAAGGTTTTTATCTCGTAAAATCTTTCTCTGGAAATTGTGTTCATTTTCTTTAGAATCGAAAAGTACAAATGAAGTTCCTTAAATAAAAAATAAAAAAAGAAATATTTCACTAGAAAGGTGATGAATTTAGATCCAATATTTGAAGTAGCATCCAGTAGAAAAGTAACACACTTTCGTGTTTGATGGTAATACAATTTTATAAAGGCGGAAATGCTCCATTTGTTAAATCAAACTATTTTATCACAAAGTAATGTAATGTTCTCAGCAGAAGGTAATGGCTTTTTTAGATTTGTAGAACATAAAGACATTTCTGGAAAAAAACATACTGGTTTTTATTATATGCTCACTTTTGAATCGTTCTGTGAATCCAATAATTACATTTTTTCTTTAACTATATTATAAAAACAAATTATAGCTAAAACTTCTTGATTTTACATTTATTTCCATTATGAATCATTATCTATACGTCCATCTATTATACTCATATCAAACAATACATAATGTTGTTATATTAAACTGCTGCAATGATTTCTAAATAAAATAACTGATTTCTAATATACTGAAAAAATAAAGATTTTTTTATGATTTGATATTTAAAAAAAAGCCAGCGTAGACTTGTCATTTATCATACGGATATCGATGGAAGTTATTTTCATTCGATTTAAAAAATAAATCCTTATATAAAGTACGATAAAGAAACTTATGCGGAAAATTTTGAAATGAATTTATGATTTTTTTGTAATTTTACAAGAGGTATATACAAGAATTTTTTCTCTTTATTTTTATTCAATTTTTTTAGTACCAGAATTCGAAAGTTCGTAAGAATCAGCTGAAATAAAGGTTATAAGATCACATTGTCTAAAATGCCGCAATCAAGACTGGGTTAATTGAATGTAATGGGATAATTTCTATTACAAGGGGTAATCAAATGAAAAGGTACGAAACGACACGGTGGGTACAAATATAGACTTTATTCAAAATATACACCATAGGCCTGAGCACAACGATCCCACTGATGAACAAGCCGCAGGATTCCTTGTTCCCAGAATTCCTGTGGCTGTGACGAGACCCAGTCCTTCACAGTGTCCTTGAGTACGTCGTCCGAGTTGAAGCGCTTTCCTTTCAGGTGTTTCTTCAGTGGACCAAACACATGGAAATCGCAGGGTGACATGTCCGGACTGTAGGACGGATGGTCCAACGTCTCCCATTGGAACTGTCCAGTTCCATTTGTGTGACTCTGGAGACGTGTGGACGCGCGTTATCATGGAGCAGAACCACACCCTCCGTGAGCAGCCCCGGTCTTTTGTTCTTGATGGACCTGCGTAGGCGTCGGAGTGTCTCACAGTACACATCGGAGTTAATGCTTTTTCTGTGCTCGAGTAATTCTGTGCTCGCATCATTTGGACGCCGCTTTTTATAAGAGCATTTGCTCTCTCCTGCGCATGCGGGCACCCGCGCATGATCCGATCCCAGTCAGAGTCTCCAATGGCATCCCGAGATGTCTCGCTACATTCTCCCTTGGCGGAATATGCAAATATTTAACTGTTTCATTTTTATGTCGTTTCGTACCTTTTCATTTGATCACCCTTGTATTAGGCATTTAAATTTTTATTTATTATATATGCCAACTACAAAATTATTCATCATAGTATTTCTTTGTCTCCAACATATATTCCTTAATAATCTAATAATGTATCCCGAATTCTTATTTGAAGTTCATTTCACGAGTTTTGAATATCATTGGTAAAATAATAAAACAATTAACAAGATCGTGAAAAGTATGAATTAATTTTCTCCATGCTAGAGAAAGAGGAACAATTTCTATTAAATACAAATGATATGTTAGCTTTCTTGCATATTGGTATGCATAAATCCAAAAGGAATATAAACTAAAAATATATATTCGAAGTAATTTTCAAAATATACGAATAAAATATTTCAAAATCCATAAATTAATATCTCATACATTAAAAAATTCTTAGAAACGAGTCTTAGAAATTTTATTCCATAACAAATTTTAATATACAGAGAAAATCGTTTAACACGAAACTGATGAGACTGAAATATTTTTCCGTATTAAAGGATATTGCAAAAAAGCAAACATATTAAGTTTGTTAGAGTACATTTTATTTACACAGGTATGAATATATGCATGTATTTAATAAAAATGAATGAAACAAAAATATTCACAAAAACTTAATGAAATTTAAGGCAAAATTTTCAATTTTTTTGAAAAACAAAACATTTATTGAGTTTTTGGAAAATAATCTGATATTTTTCTGTTTACATTGTCTTTTTTAGCGTCAAATTGAGAACAAATTGCTCGGTGTCATCCTTTTAAGTATTCATTTCACCATTGGAAAGGGTGTCTAAATAACTGTGCATACTTTTCATGATGTTCCTAATTTCGGATGACGTGGGAACTGGAGCTCCATTATTCATTTCATTTTTGTCGGCTAAATTTGCATCAAGGACATTTTTTGAGCTATGAACAAACTCCAAAATGTCAGTCTTCCATAACTGGGTTGTTCATTCACCATCTACTGTAACGAATTTTTTCTGTTGATACAACAAGACAATCCAATAATATAGAAACTTTCTCAAACAGATTTCCCAGAAGGGAAAATCTTTTCATGTGAATCGGTTTTCTTTTTGTCTTGGGAAAAAAAATGCATGAAAATACACAGTAGTTGGCATTGTCTTATTTCGTGTTAACCGATATTTCGTCTTAGACGTTTTCGCGTGAAACCTATATTTCACTGTGCATCATAAGGCAAAATATTTTTTTTTTAAAAAAGTACTTTAAAACTTTAAAATTTATAAGTATTTGTGTTCTAATTTGGCTGTAAGACCTCTTCTATAATAAAATATTCTGAAATAATGCATCTTGAATTCCTTATATCTAAAGAAAACATTTTTTTAAAATGTCATAGATTCGTTTATGTTAGCGAAATAAAATATTGAAAACATGATGCAAAATGATAATTCGAAAAACTAAATTTCATATCCTATGATGTGATTTAAGCTGTATGGTTTGTCAGTTTATCTAACAAAAAACACGTAATGTATCACATTCAAATCAATAAAAAATTATTACGTTTCTAATATTTTACCTAATATAAAATGCATTAACACAAATCAATGATGAAATTTATATAAGTAATATAAGTATTAGTTATAACTTCTTGATCTTTCAAATGGCATAAAAATTGATTTAACTACGATAAAAAATTTGACATCTCAACACCTTTTTGTGTACTCATTTATTATTTAAGGAACTCTTTATAATTCGAATTTCAAATAAATGCAGAATTTCTCAATAAAAAATAGCTTGTCCTAAGCTCTTTTCCCCTCAGGGGGCTCGCCTTCTTTAGGTGAGTACGGGTGTCACAATCCCGAGGTGCCCTAGTGATCTTTTCCTTTTCCCACGGGGTTTACTGTCTTTGGTAAACACGGGCTTCACGAACCCGGGGTACCCTAGTGATCCTTCTCTAATTTCGACCCTCTTTCTTGTCATTAAATTCATTCTTTCTTTCTCTTCCCGTCTAGACCACAGATATTAAAACAAATGTTTGGCGCAGTATAGTCGAAATCGGCTCTTGCGCCAATAAAAACCAAAATCAATCACTCACCCTAAGCCCTTTTCTGTAATACTTCAATTTCAGTATTGAATTTTGTGAAATATTCTTTTAATTGCGTTCCTAATTAGTAAAAAATGTTAATTTTAAGAAAGAATGAGCTTTTTCTACTGAGATAATTAATTAAATTCCTGTCGAAGCAAATTTCTTTGTCTCTGTCAACTCGTTTTATTCAATACCCCAAAACATATTTGTGATTAATTGTAGTATTTTCTAAAACTCACTCCTCAAGAAAATTCAAACGATTGTAGAAAACCCCAGCGTTGTATTTTAAGAAAATGGAAAACGTCATTTTTTATTATTAAATTTATAAAAATTATGATTTAGAGTAAATTTGAAAATAAGTACCAATCATAAAACAAAAAATAATTCCTAAATTTAGGAAAAGAAAAAGGCAATTTAAAAAAGAATTTCATTGCAACAATAGTAAAGAAGAATTTCACTATAAAAACGACACATAATGTAAATAATACATTATATAAAAAAAATTTTAAAAAATAAGAAAATTTCATACTTGCACGCGTTTGTTTACATTTTATAAATGGAATTTCCTATGATACTTTCCAAAGTCATAATCAATTCAAAATTTTGAAGAAAATACTGATAACTTTATACATTTATGAGTATTATCAGAATAAAATAATTCTGTATTAACATATTATCTGATTTTTCTGTCAAAACTCGTAGAATAATAAAGAATGAAAATTTATTTGTTTTGGTCAGACGTAGTAACTTGAGTTTTTTAATTTGATTGCAGAAGTTGGAAAGAATCACAAATAGGAAAGATTGGGAAATGAGTGATATTTTTAAAAATGTGTTTAACTTAAGAAGTATTAACTATTTATATGAGTTCTCAGAAATTTAAGAAATTTTTAGAATGGTTTTGAAATATTGGAGGGAAAATATAATTCTAGTTTACTTCATTACTTTTGCTCTTTCGGATAAATTTTGTTGCATTCAAACAAATCTGGATTTGAGAATGAAATTAGAATTTAACAAAAAATAGCATTACATCCAAAGATTCAAAATAGCATATTAACTTGTAAATTTAAAAAAAGTCAAATTTTTTACAATTTTTTTAAAAAATAATGAAAATTTGAATGTTTTTCCAGTTTTTTAGGCACTTGTTGAAATATGTTGGTTTCTTCCAACTGTCTTTCCATTCTCAAAAGTTTCTGTAAAGAAGTTTATTAAATATTAGAATCTTCCACTTTTTAAAAACCACCTTGGCTCAAAGCACAAGCTTTTAACGTTTAATCTATAGAAAATATAGTTCCTTTGACTAGTTGACAATGATTATGACAGAACTTTAATATCAACTTCAAAGCAGTTGTTGCCTCTTTTTTCAATACGAGATTTTGATCGTCTTTATCGATTTTGCCAGATTTTTCTCAATACAGATGGAGAATCCAAATGAACATCGGATGATTTGTCATATACTTTTTTTCGGGACATCAGTTCAATTTTTCATCGATTCATACCTCTTTTTTATCATAATCGGTTCTTTTATTCGAAAATTCTCTGGAAAGTTCTTGCATTTGTCATAGGGATAGCTCTTTTGAAACTAATGGACAGTTCTTGTAACAGTAGTTCCTCCTTTTTCTGCACTTTTTTGCTCTTCCAATTTCTCCGTTGGGTGGTCTCGTAATAGGCCAGAATAAAAATATCTCAATGAAAAACGTAGGGTTAATCATTTAATTTAAAATGCGTGATTTTAGGAATAGTAAAAATTGCACAAGGTTATGAAAGGAGTTTTTGTTCATACCTAAAACTACGATTATTTTAGAACTAGAAAAAACAAATTAACAAAAATGAGATAACACATAACATTAAGATTTTTTTTATTTAGCTTAACAATGCATATAACTTTAAACTTGAAAAGTAAAAAGGCTGGCAGTAAAATAAGTAAAATTAATTTGTAAAGAGTTCTATGCACGATCATTACTAATCCTCAGGCAAAATACTTTTGATAACTTTATATGATTGCACAAAATCTCTTTCTGCAAAAGAAACCGCGATTTATGTTAATGTGAGTTACTATTTAAGTTGAGAAGAAAGTTGGGGGATGATGATTGTTGTCATGTGGAGACTAAGAAGTTCGTCAGAATTGGAATCGTCGTAGATCAAGGTGAAAGAATCTGACGGGCCAATCTAGTGCTTGTATACTTGTATTATCATTGAGAGTATCATTAAAAAGTATAAAATTTAGATCCTAGACACTTAAATTATTGATACTAGAGCTTAAGGGATTTCCATTACCCTTAAATGTCCACCAGTGTCGTTTCGGCAACGGGATATAAAATATATAAAATAATTGTAAAAGCTAAATAATTGTAGGACTACTGTTCTTTAGGGTTTAGTTTTAAGACTTATTAATATTATTTCATGTATTTATCTTACATCATGGTCCTTTATATCATAAAAAACTGGCGTTGAGACATTATGTTTCACGATGCTTGTTGAACCACTGCTTTGTCGCAAAACATTTCGAGTTGCAAATCTGCCAGAAACATTATTACTATACGGTATCCATTCTATGCCATCTCTAGCAACATATTTATCAGGATTTAATGGAGTATTATCAATTTCCCTCGTACTTTCTTCAGATTCTTCGCAGTGACTTTGTGACGGATCTATACACGGCTCTAACTAACTCCTTGTTGATTCTTTAAGGGGAATAATTACTTCAATCAACTTTTACCGAAGGTAAGAAAACGTGATTATGAAA
>BMAO01019200.1:0-19147 GCA_019973975.1 Trichonephila clavata | reverse complement strand
GTTCTATGTACTTATTAATTAAATTTTCACTGTAAACTAATTTAAAAATTTTTGTAATAAGAATGAATTATTTTTGTTTTATAAATAACAAAATATTATTATTTATTACATGCATATTTTGGGGAAAATATTTACAATATTTTATTTTACGCGATATTTAAAAGTGTGGAACATTCCCCAAATTTACCATACGTCACATGTATTTTTTATTCTACATTTTTTTAAAACGGTTTTCTTAGGAACGTATCTACCAATAAAAAAAAAGGAACCCTGTGTGTGTCGGCTCCGACGCACGACTGGAGGTTACTTCTTAAATAAGTTTGTCTTTGATTATATAGTAGGCAAACAAGGTAAATAAATGCCTCTCATATAATACTAAAATCATGCACAAAATTTCATTATTCTATTTTTATTTTTCATATTGATTCGGTGAAATAATATATGTATAGTATAATAAAATAAAATAAAATAATAAGAGACTATATATATATATATATTATATAGATACATAGATGACTTAATTATCTTTAGTAATATAGTAAATTATGTTACAAGTTTTAAATATTATCCACAATATCTGAAATAATTAAAAACCAATTATAATAATGAGTTTGCAAACTTTTAGACCTGCAATTAAATGTTAAGAATAATCCACAATTGGTAAATTTTTAAAAAAGAGACTCTTTTGATTTTAACATTATTAAAATGCCTTTTTGTGGGTAGTAACCTACATCTATCTATTATTAGAAATATTATCTTAAATTTTATAAAAAGAAACAACGATTTAGTCTCAGATAATGATGTTAAACAAAAAATATCAATTATTATCAAGCAATTATTGCTGTTCTGCAATAATTGCTTGGATTACAACTATCCAATTAGGTACATTTTAAATATATTTCTAAGTTATCTCTCTAATTCTCCTTTTTAATGTTTAAATATTTTTCTTTTTTTTTCTCCTTCTATTTTTTCTTAATTTCAAAATGTTTTTGTTTTGCTTAGTTTAATTACAATAAAACTATCTAGGTGGCACCACTAATAATTGTTCTGGTTTAATCAATTTTAACACGTGATTTAGTTTGTTGCTTGTCAATATACTGGTCTTTTTTCCTCTCTTGTGGATTACATTTTTTCAGCAAGTTTTTGCTTTGTTTTTCCTTTTCAAAATTATTTTTTATTTTCATCTTTTAAAGAATATTTCCTTCACATTTTATATTAATTTTATTCTAGTTTTCTGTCGGTTGCGTGGTTGATTTTAGGCCAAACTTCAATAAGGTTTTGTTTTGCTAGTATGTCAAAAATATCTGCTGTAAGGGAAGGTTGGATCCGTAAAACATATTTAACCCTAATTTTGCTGGTCCTAATTCAGCAACAGCTTTAGAAATCATAATAGGTCTCCCTTTGAGTCCATTGGATCTCTGGTTTCTTACATTTTAAAGTTCTAACTCTGTTTCGAGCCATACATACGATTTTTTAATTATTGTACAATATACTTTCCACATTTTTATAGTTATATTTCTTGAAATCTGGTTTGTATTTTCTAGCTTTGTTAGTGATATAATTTAGTATTATCGTTTTACTATACTATGTATTTTTTATTTTATGATACTATATATATGTATTATGTTACATAACTGTATGTTACTCGTAGTACATGAGTATTGTTCAGAAGGTTGTTTTACTTCACTATTAATATCACTTTGAGCATTAATTACATAAATACTTTAGCCATTATTAATCACTGTGACAAGAGGATTGTGGTAACTAAAGTATGATCCATGAACGTCATTAGATACTGGAATTATGAATCGTGAAAACATCGTATCAATAGTTGTACCATACCTAGTCGTCTCCAGTGCTCTACCAGAAGCAAAATCTAAACTGAACTAAAATGAACTGATTTAATACAGAGTTTCGATTCATTAGAATGATAAGAAATATATAAGGGACAAAGGTAAAATTCTTTTAATAAAACCATTTAATATTGACTTCTTTTTAGAAAAAAACCCATAAAAAAAGCAAAATATCGTTCTATTTTTTTTTTTTTTAAATTTCCCGTATCTTGGAAAAATAAATTGTTTTTTCAATTATGCAATTACTTTTTGTCTGATTTTGATACAAAAAATTAGATTGCAAATTTAAAAACGTTGAAAATGCCCAAAATCTTTCTCCTTTTTGGTTTTTCTTTCTGTTAAGTCGGCTGTATACAAGTATACACATGCGCAAAAGAACGAAAGGCATTTTCTTAATGCTTGTATATATTTCACTTCTCATAAAATTTCCTTACTGGGGCTTCATATGAAAATCAATTCGTATGGAGTAATTTCCAAAAAAAAAGTTGGTCTAACTGGTATTGCTTGTGACATTCTCTAATTCTTTTGCCCATGCGCACCGAGCACAATAACTAGGTCTCAATATAACTGATGGTGAGAAACGGAACAGATTATTTAAGGGAAATATACATTTGTCTTCTGCATACTACAACAGCACGTCAAGTAAGTTTTAAGACTCGTCTCAGAGCGCAGGTTATAATAAGGCCATGAGTTAAATGTGCATGCTTCATAACGTACATCGTCTGCTGACACACTGCCAAGAAGCTGAGCACATTTAGATAAGAAGCTTAGAGAAGACAAGCGTCATTCCAGAACTGAATTTTTTTCAAGTTTGTAGTGTCTGGCTACTGTTGGCGGAAGATTATGGAATGTTGGCGCTATTTAGTGCGTCTTAGGTGGTGGGTTACTGTTTTTAGGGAGAAGGTGATTGAACCTCAAACGGGACGGTCAGGGAAGAGAGAGTCCCTCGTTTTTCTGAGCGCGGTGAATTGCGCTTGTGTTTTGGTTGTATTGATAAAGAGAAAGTTATAGAATCCTGTTCTGATGACACGACGTGCTGTGTCGTAAAGTAAAAAATATAGTAAATAAAGACATTACAACACGGTCTTTTTCGAGAACCAGAAAAGAGAAAATTTTTTTTGAAAACGCAACAAAAGAAGATTTATTAACAGTACTTGTGGAAATGAGAGAAACCGTTGATGACGCTCATCTCGGAATTATGGAGTTGAAACAGAAATTAATGATAAGTAAGGCGTACTTAGAAGATGAAGAATTCGTTAGAGATGTCTTAGAAACTACGATAGAGGACAGAATGGAAGAGAAGAGGATAGAAAGAAAAAAGAAGAGTATAAAGAGGAGCGTAGAAGGGAAGAAGAAGAGTATAGAAAAGAAGAAGAAGAGTACAGAAAGAAAGCAGAAGAACGCCACTTGGAGCGAATACAGGAACTGGAATTAGCGAGAATAGAAGCAGCAAGATGGAAAGCAGAAAAGGAAGCCAGAATAAAGAGAAGCAAGGCATAAAAAAGTGAAGGAAGCTATACTGAGAGCCGAAGTGGAAACTAGACTGAGAGCCGAAGAGGAAGCTAGACTCAAGGCTGAAAAGGAAGCTAGTAGACTCAAGGCGCAGGAGGAAGCTAGACTCAAGACGCCAAAGCAGTCGAAGAAAGACTTAAGGCCCAAGAACAAAAGAAAATGAACGAAAGAATAGCTTTGGAAGAAGAGACGAGATTGGAGAAAGAAAGATGACTTGTGCAAGAGCAGATGCAACAGGTTCAAGAAAAACACAAAATGAGAATGAAAGCAGAAAAAAACAGAAGTGCTTACAAGAAGAGAGGTGTAAAGGAATGGAAGAGCAAAAACAATTCTTTAAGCAAAAGTCGGGTGAAGACATGGAGGTACCTCAAGCAATCGAGAAAGTTCTTGTTTTCAAAGGTGAAAGAGCCCAAATGCTTAGTGTTAATCCAGATGCTGTAGCTCAACCTGTCATTGTTAGCTAAGGAAAGGGTTTATCTAGAGACTCATCTAAGGTACCGCTAATTCCTGCCGATAATGAGATGTGTGAAGGAAAAGAAGAAACACCAGTCGATAAGATAAAAGATGAAGTTGAAGATGATATTAATCCGGCGATACTTAATAAAGAGACATTGGATTTAGAGTATGATGAAATTGAAGAAGAAAAGTCAAAATTGTTCCAGAGAAAACGCAAAATATTAAGCGGAAAGACAGTTGCCGAATTACAACAGAAAGTGAAATTAAAAGCCTCTAGCAACATTATACTTGTGCTCCATCATTGGTGCTTTAAAGGTAAACAAGAAATCGAAAAACCTGCTTGGAAACTGCATGATTGTATGAAACAAATTGGTATTATGAAGATGGAGCAAGCATTGCGAGAAAGAGATGATCAAAAGACAATGAAAGCTAAGATGTGGAAAAAGGTGAGATTCAAGTCGAGAAAGAACCATATAGATTATCAAAAACTTGGGAATAGTGCTCCTGAACGGTGACGATGTATGGAGATTTTGGTTCTGAAAAAAGCCTTTCCCGTGCATTATGGACCAGAGAAAGATGGGAAAAAAGAACGTTCGAGACCCCCCCCCCTTTCATGGACAGCTGCCGAGGAAAAGTTAAAGAGTGAAATCAGAACCCAGAACCGGAGGCCTTGACCCAAAGTGAGTGGGGAATGCTTTCGGGGACTGAAGGAGAATGTGTAAAATCCCCCTCCCCCTTACAACATCAGTTAAAACACGAATGGAACTGGACACTTGTCACGCAAACGAACGCTTTTGATGTAGGACATTGCTCAGGTGGTAAAATAATTAATCGTTATCCGTTGAACAATAATAATTCATATTATGTATCCTTATTATTAATTTTTGTGTGCGTTGTTTATGCATATATGTTAACCTTAAAATTCATTTAAAAGTGAAATTTTCATAGTTTGCTAGGAGACCGTCTATTTTTGAATTTATTTACTATTTAAGTGTCGTTTAAATATGTACTCTTAGAATTAATTCAATAATGGCATTTGTGAAGCTTGATATTCATAGTGAAATAATGTTAGTTTTCTTATTTACTCTCTGAATATAGAGAGGAAATGTTAAGATGGCATTTTGTTTGTATCATGAATCTCTTAATACTTTGCTAAACTATTAGTTACTTAGATTTTTTGAATTTTCCTATGTGTGTTTCTTTGATGTAAACTGTGTTTTCTTTATTGCTTAGCATTAGTAATTATTTTTGGATAATTCTTGGTAATACTTTTTATGTGAATGTGCTGATTTTGTATTTTCTTATATATTTCTAGTATAGTGTATTATGGTAATCCATATTTGTTACTTGCAAAGAATTGTACTGTTGTGTATGTGATAGTGTAGTTTTAGGGAAAGGTCCGCCAAAGTAGTCAGTTTTTTTGTTTCAGATTTATGCTGAATTTGTAATTAACCATAATCTTGGTGGCGACGTGTAGTGCCTGGCTACTGTTGGCGGAAGATTATGGAATGTTGGCGCTATTTAGTGCGTCTTAGGCGGTGGGTTACTGTTTTTAGGGAGAAGGTGATTGATCCTCGAACGGGACGGTCAGGGAAGAGAGAGCCCCTCGTTTTTGGGAGCGCGGTGAATTGCGTTTGTGTTTTGGTTGTATTGAGAAAGAGAAAGATAGAATCCTGTTCTGTTGACACGATGTGCTGTGTCGTACAGTAAAAAGAAAGTAAATAAAGACATTACAAAATGTTGATTTTTTAAGATCGAATATCTGTAACTAAATTTAATACAAAAATTGGTAAATGTGCTTCGGAAGCACACCAACTCATTGAACAAGTTTACGGTGGCTGTTGTTTAAGTAGATCAAATTTTTTTGTGTGACACAAACATTTTTTTTGTTGCTGGAAGAGGATGATCAGCGTAATGAAGGAACAATTTCATCTAGGACAATGGAAATTTTTGAGAAAAAAATGTAATTTTGATGGAAACAACCACTGAGCGTCACTAGAGAATGTGACGGAAGATTCTTTAAACACCAACAAACAACACCAATGAATCGAACTATTTTGCTTAAAGATTTGGCCGAAACAAAAGTGTGTGATAGATTTGTTCCACACACTTTAAGCCCTGAACCAAAAATAATGAGAAGTGAACGTGGCAGAGACATCATTTAAGCCGCCAAAGCCGATGCAAAATTCTTGAAGTTCATTGTTATAGGTAACGAAACCTGGTGTGTCCAATATGAGCCCGGCACAAATTAACAAAGTGCAGAATGGAAGTCGCAAAACTCACCACAAGCAAAAAATAAAAAAAAGAATGTTCAATTAAAAATCAAAACAATACTCATCACATTTTTTAAGAGTAAGGATATTATCCACAAAAGATTTGTTCCAATTTAACAGACAGTTATAAATCAGTACTACTTAGCGGTTTCAAAGCACTTGATAGTTAGATTTTGCCTCATTTGTATAGAATATTGGACTGAAAGCAGTTATCGCTGGTTACACTGTAATGCACCCAGTCACACCTCCCTTATTGTTATTGATTCTTGGGGAAAAATAATGTTTATGTTTTTGAACCATCCACCGTATTAAGGTGATATAGAACCCTGTTACTACTTCCTTATTCACAAACCTTAAAATGAATTTAAAAGAGTGTTACTTTGAGGGTATTTCGTCTATATACATACAAGTAGCTTCGACGCATGCATTGCCGACCATTTCCCAAAGTGAATTACAATAGGCATTTGATTCGTTAATAAATCGCTTTAACAAGTGCATTGAAGACGGTGGGTTCAATTTTGGATCTAAAACCAAAACACGAACTAATTTCTTGTTTTCATTTCTTTTTTTTTAAAGACTCAGTTTAAAACTTATTTGACACACTGGTGTAATATAAATCATAAGTTATTATTCATTATATTAAATTCTAATGACATAATGCATTTCAATCTCTCTTTGAAATTTCTTGAGCTTTAGTGATGCACAATTGTTTTCTTGGAAAATCATTTGGATGAACACCTAAATCGGAATTCTTCATTTAATGTCTTTCATGCAACTACTACAAACTTTCTTAGTTTTCACAGATATGCCTGTTACCTATGCGTAAATTTTCTATTTGCAATGGATATAAATTGTGATAAATATCATTTTAATGCTTTTTACTGTAGTTTTTTCTAGTTAATTGGTATAAAGAGAGAATAAAATAATCATGTAATATACTGCAGTGTTCGTACAAGGTACGCCTGGAGAAAAAGAAACACTTGCAAAAAATATAAAACAGTTCAATGAACTCCCTCTTTCAGGTTTTTATATACACAAGTAGGTCTTTAAAAGAAATAAAAATATATTTTATGAACAAATTATGAATTTTGTAAGTATTAGTAGACTTTTCATTTACAATAATAGTCTAGATATGTCGTGAAATACTTTGAGAAGAATTTTCACTACAAAGCAACCTACACAAAAATCATTCACTGTCCTTTTTTAATAATAGTGAAAAGTTCTTTTCAAAATATATTGTATTATTATATTTATTTTGATGGGTTGTGCAACGATGAGACCCGTGCTTACTCTTTTCTTGCGAAAACATTTCTGTAAACAATAAAAAGGATTTGTTTTCAATATATAAAAATAAAGAGTGGAGGCTTTCACAACGTTTTCAAAGTTGGAACAAAATTTCTCTTTTTTCTCTTTTTCTAGCTTAGAAATATTTTTCTGTACCAATAAACACATACAATTTCCTTTCTTAAAAAATAGAATCTTTTGGGATGCATTCATACAGAAATGGACTTAAATAATTCCTTCTATTGAATGTATTCGAAAGGCAGACACACACACAGAGCTTCAATCATGGCTTTTTGGTTAATGGATGCAATATGAACAATAATTTAAACCATGAAATTAATTTGTCTGCATTTCAACTAATCGAAATATAACTTCATTTCTTATTAACAATCTCAACTTTTAAATAGTTTATTTTTAATAATTTTCAGCATAAAATACTCAGATATTTTGTTAGTATTAAAGGTAAACATTTAGTTCCAGTGATAAACTCTTTGAGAAATTTTCTTTATTAGTCCTTTAGTATTTTACCATAATTAATGCAATAGATTTAGGTTTCATGAATTAGATATCTATTAATTATTACGGATGTGTTGGAACATTTTTATATTAAAAGTATATACTTTGTATCTTTAAAACTAACATGTACATTATTTAACAATAACCGTTAATTGAATAACGTTAATCTAAATTAGAGATGTATATTCATTCAATGAGAATACAACTTTAAATGAAATTAAAAATACAAGAAATGAAGGAGTTTTCTTCTTATAACCTACGTCAAATAAATCAAGACAGTAATAATGCAATTTTTTCGCAATTTCGAGGATTTGTTTGTAATATTGTTCATATAATACTTTCAACAAAAAAATTAGCCTAGTAGTTAGGCATCGGACTCCTGACGAGGGCCTGAATTTGATGCTCGATCCACCAAATACCACCGAGTACACGCGGAGTACGTGCTCGTTGAATCAGTGGGTCCGAAAGTCTTGTCAGTGGTCGCAGCAGAAACCAACGAGTGCAGAAGGCTGGAGAATATTTCCCTCCCTCCAGTTCCATGCCTAATTAGTGGAGATATAGATAGATGGTGTCGCCATCTATCGTTAAGAAGTCCAATCTGTCTCACAGGCCCTGGCAACTTCTATTCCTTCCCTTCGGGAAGGACACGACTACAACAGCAAAAATATTTTTATTTATTTTGTGAAAACCTTTCGAAGTCTTTCAGCAGTAGTATTTACAATTAATGTTACCCATAAATTTAATATTCTCTCTTTTTTTCATGCAGTATTGAAACGAATTAATTAAGGTGCGAGTACTTTTCTATAATTAAACGAAAAATGTGTTCTATGTATCTCTATTGTGAATTCATAGATCATGGACAAATTTTTAAATATTTTCAAAGTTAGGCTAAATTTGACTTTATATGCGAGTAAAAGGTGATTGGCTACCAGACCGACAAACTTTCAAAATGTGCAGGAGTACAAAGACGAAGCGGAATCACATAGGAATGCAGGTTCGCAATTGCCATAGCTACGAGCTATGTTACAAAGATTCAAAGAAAAAGAGTAGAAACAGCAACACCCATTATTCGGACAGCTAACATTTTCTTGAAAGGCTGTACTACAACAGGTGCTCGAAATTGCAACATGAAGTCGTGTGGCAAGCAAATCTGCATGGAATTCCTTACATTATGGGAGGTCACTGGCATGTCACATATCATCCCAGCATTTACAGATATTCGAGCAATAGGTATCAAGAGATGGAAAGGAGTCTCGTACACTAAACTGTTCATAGGATCAGAACCAGACTCAGTCAACTTCTGTTTACACTTGCAAAAATCGTGTGATGTGGAACATGCCTGTCAGGGTAACGTTCCTGGTACAACAACCATGCACGTTGCCCATCAGAATCCGCAGCTCCATACACAATCAGCATGTCGAATAGTTCTTCGTTTAAATACTAGTTCATATACAGCCTCGGGAACGATCGCAAATGATGACTTCCAACAGAATCTGTGTTCACAGAACATTCCATTCAGCTCAGTCTGTAACCCCTCTTGTCTACTCTCGGTCCCGGCTAGATGTGGAGAAGGAACTAATTAATCCACTAAAATTGTTTGTTTGTCACAATATTCAACACAGACACAATAATAATCCAAGTAAGATAGTTTTGATCAACAACTAGAGAGCAAGGTGAGACCAGATAGCATGGGGATAATATTTACGGACATTCAACTATATTCCTACGATAACTTATACAAGCTTTTTTTTACCTCGGACGCGCACTAATAATTTAACTCTCTAACTTCTATTTATATAAGGAGCAAAATACCTGAACTCTTGTAATTCTTTATTCCTTGGATGAGGCTTTGAACACTAACAGTGATTCCAATTTCACACGTCCTACACTGTGTTTACGATCTACGGCCGGATTGCTGGTTCTCATTAATTCACTTCACGTCCGAGCTATCCTCACCTTGGTAAATTCCCACTTTATAATCTTAGATTCTCATTACACTAACTCTCAAAACTCGCGAATACAGAATGTATATAATAAACTTAATTTGCATAATCACGTTTCTTATCTTCGGTGAAAGTTGGTTGAAATAACTCTTTCCTTAAAGAATCCTCAAGGAGTTAGTTAGATGCCGTGTATAGATCCGTCACAAGTCTAACGCAGGACTGGAGGAATCTTCCAAAAACGTCAGGAATTTCCTGCAGTCTCCCTGTTAGACTTGCCAGTAGACTTCTGATCGTGATTTCAAACACCTGTTGTAGTACAGAAGTTTAATAAAATGTTTTCTGTCTCATTAATGAGTTGCTGTTTCTGTCCTTCTTTGCACCATAGCTCGCAACTACGGCATTTGCGAAACTGCATTGCAACGTGATTCCGAGTCGTATGTGCACCTACTACACATTTGCAAGTTTGTTGGTCTAGTAGTGAAACGCTCTGAATGGTTAGACCTTTTCAAGAACATGCATTTTAGTTGACTTTAGAAGATAAATAAAACCCGTGCCTACTAATATCAAGACTAAGATAGAAAAATGATTTACAATCATTAAATATTATAATTTGTTATCAAATGAATATTTTTTATATTCCTTGCATGAAGAGGATGCGTGTTATAAGTAATTTTAAATTGTCGTCTTATTTTCTCGCAACAAAAAAGTAGCTTTAAAGCAAATAAAGTGAACCAAAACGAATTTTGTGTGCTTCATATTTTATCAAACCTTCTTAACTTTAATGTTACTCTTTATTAAAAACTGAGAAATGCTGTTTTAACGATTTAAATTCTCTTTTGAGTAGTCAAACCTTTATAATTCAAATATAACTATTTGTTCAAACATTGCAGCTGTATGTTTGACAAAGTGAAATTTTAGTTTTTTTTAACTGCATTGTTTTTGGATGAGGAACTATAAAACTATTTTTCTCGGATTTGCGGGAAAAAGTTATGCGTTACTGAATTATAAATTATAGAAAATATTTTAAAATTATACACAATTTAAAATTTAGATTAAAATAGGTTTAAAAGCTTAATCATTCCAACGTGTTATAAATTGACTATTTAGACACCAGTCAAATCTTAAGTTCAGTATATATATACTTATTAAATTATCAAAACACACTTCAATAAAAAAAGAACTTTGATTTCATATTTTAAGTATGGTGCATATTCTTCACTTAAAATTGGTAAAAATAATTTTTATAGCATAAAAAGTGGTATAATTATTCTTAATAATAACAACAATTCAGACGTAGAAATTTTTGAAAGTTTAATTGAATATTTTAACTATTACAATATCAATTTTATTATTTTTCAAAAAGGGTTTATCATTCCCCTCGCATATTTTCAAGTAAATTATAAGAAATCGTATTTGTGAAGGATGGAAATTCATATTAAAAAAAGAAACGCTTTTTACTTACTTACCTGTCGAATTTATTTCTCCCAAATAATTTTTTTTTATTTATAAAAATAATAACATGTGTGTGCAATATCCTTTTTTCAAGTTTTTGGACTAAAAATTGTGATTGTTTAACTCTTTTACTAGGTTTAGTTTTCATTAATCCGCGTTCACTCGCGCCTGTTTTTGTACCGTCGTTACTCGCGGGGTGTAGAGAACACCCCAAACTTTTAACAAGTTTATTTAAATATGAAAAAAAAATAAGTCAATAATGATGCACATGTGTAAAATACAAGATGTTTTTTGTATGATACAAATAAAAATATTACATTTATTTCATACAAATTGGACTGACATTATTTTAAAATAAGCCTGCAAAATTTTCATTTTAAAATACATAATTTTGTATTTTTTGTAAACCACGAGAAAAACGTTAAAGCCAATAATAAACTTACTTCGTAATTAATGTCAAGGGTAGTAGAAATTAAAAAAAAATATTTTAATCCTTTTTCAAACATGTAGAGCAGATTATAAACATAACTCAATTGCTCGCGGAAAGTTCTCAGTACCCAAGATAAATTTTTGAATGGTGTTACGTTCCAATCGTCCAAGCTAGAATGATTGCATCATGCCAGAAGGTTCAATGACCTAAAATGAACAGCTACTGAAAAAATCGCGGTTCTGCGCATTCTCTTTGAAATTTTAGAAGGCTTTTCTTGTCGTTAGGGTGTACAGAGCCCCCCGCGCGAGTGAACGCGGGTTAATCAAATTGCATTTAATTTTTTTACAAGTAATTGTTGCATATTATATTATTTGTAATGTGCTCTTGTGTTAAATATACACATTATATATAACTGTACTTGTTGCACAATAAGCATTTGAAGCATATTGCATGTAGACTGTTAAATTGTGTGTGTTATTTTTCTGGCACACAAAAAGTGCATTTTCAGAGAAATAAATAATATCCATTTTAAATTTCAAATATTTATGAGAATTTGTGTAGATAGCATAGCTTATATAAGATCAGAAAATATATATACAGGGTGTTCCCGAATTCGACTGATAAATTCAAAATGTTAACAGTAGGCAGCATGGAGATGACAAATCAACATATAACATAACGTCACAAACCACGTTTAGTTGGTGAAAATCGCGATAATAGTAGTCATCGGGAGGATGATGTGCCAGACGAGGGGTGAGACAAAACGAATGAAGTGTTTGGAGTCCAGTGGTAAGATTGAAGAAACCTCCCCGTATGCAAACTTCCCACCTCTCCCAGAGTAGTGACCACTGCGCATCTTGTGAATCGCGCAGAATGGTGCCCCATGTTGGCACTTTGCTCATTTTATCATGCATATGTATCTGTATCAACTGCTAACCGTATCTGACGTCATTGCAACTATTGTTTGTTCCTCATTGGTCATGACGTCAGAGGCGGTTAGTATATAATGTATGTATTTTTCTTCTTTATGGAATGCCAGGTTCCAGAGATGCAGATGCATGCTAAGAGACAGATGACTGTAGATAAGATGGTGGAAATGGTATATTTTGTATTGATGCTTAAGTTATTATATGTTTAGTTATTGTTTTTATGACCCAAGTGATGGACATACATCTTGATGCGCAAACACTTAATAAACTTCACATTTCAACCATTGTGTGCTCTTCAACTGCGTCAAAAACCTCACGCTACCTGCAAAATTCCGGTAACACCCCAGCACATTTTTCGATTCCACTACGAAACCACTTCCTTTCTACCTATTCTTGGGAGGTGTATTGGACGCTGGGGACGTATTGTTTTGCCTCCACACTTCCCGGACCTCAATGTCTTGGGTTTCTTCTTGTGGGTTCACATGAAATGGCTTTTGCATAAGATGCCGGTTTCTGAAGTGGAGGATTTCACAGTACGGATCATCGTCACTTCCACTGACATCGTCAGCACACCGTATTTGTTTAAAGGCATCCAGAAATCCTTCGACCGTCAGGGTCGCTGTACTATGGCCCACGAGGCCCTACCTTTGAACTATTCCCGTGACAATCACTTGTCGTTGCATTTTTAACGTTGAGCTGTGACGCATTGGTCATATTGTAAACATGCCTTACGCCTATTAAATATATTTCTTATCTCTTATTACCCTTTTTCATTCCCCTCGACATCTCACCCTTCATAACTCTTTTAAAGAATTACTCCTACTAAAAAAGGTTTGCAACTACATGTTCTAGCCGTCTGGGTGGCGTGGTTGGTTTGTCACTGGCCTTCTACACCCAATGTTGCGGACTCGACCCCGGTCCAAATCGGTGGATTTTCTTAAAGCAGAAAATCGAAAGAGGCCATGTCGTATGATTATACTGCATGTAAAAGATTCCTAGTGTCTGTGTGGCTCGGATGCTCTCAGAAAAATTAAATCATAGTCCAAAGTTTGCATCCTCAAGAGCTCAGGTGCTTCCCTCTGTGGAGGAAACTGGGTGTCAAAATTGCTTGATGTAATTGGTGTCGCCTATATGGTGCAGCGCTAAAAAGTGGTACCAGTTTCTGGGGAATGTACTAGGTCTGCAAAGGCTTAAAATACCAATGCACAGCCCATTGAAAAAAAACCCACATGTTCTATGTTGATTTGTCATCCCTATGCTGTCTACTATCCTTCCTCTGAATTTCTCAATAGAATTTGGCAACACTCTGTATATATTGAATAGTCTTATGCAATTGGTAACATCAATTTAAATTTCACTATGAGATGATAATCATCTTAGTGTGCACTGATTACATAATTAAATTTCTAAGAAAAAGTTAAGATAAAGATGAAAATTATTTTATATTAAGAATTTTGTCTTATTTCAATTGTCGTTTTATATAAATTAAGAATATGGTGCATGAAAACTGAATTATAGATAAAAAATAAATGAGAACCAATCAAATTTGTTTTTGGCAATTACCCATTTTCTTTTGCAATAAAGCATTTTACATGTTTCCTTTTTTATGTACTATTTTCACCATATATCGAGAGAAAAAAAATTAAATAGAGTACATAATTTTAGCGTCTATTTATTTCATGATTCTTAATTCTCAATTTACGAAATTTCTCTCTTTGAATTATTTGCCATTGAAATATTTGCGTTCTTTTTATTTTTTCATATACTAAGATTTGAAATGAATTTTGTTATTTTCTTAAATCAAGAAAAATTTGTTAGTTTAAACTTTCTCCGAGGTCTAAGGACTAATTTATGAAGATACTTATTTTTAAGGGAACCTTATAGTTCCTTGTAATGTTGTTCAAGACTAAAGTCAGACAAAATACGACATTCCTTATTCTCTTTGGTACTGTATTTCATCCTTTAAGTCATGTTTAATTAACCTTTCTTTTGACTTGTTGAATTTGTCAGACAAAGCAATAGAACAGAGTGCTTAGACTCTTGTTGAAATTAATGGTTTGTTTGTTTATTATTAAGACTAAAGAACAATGAAGCTATTCTTGAGGGATTTATGTACATAAAAATAAAAGCTTCATTTTTCATCACTTTGATGTTTTAATTCATTCTTAAGTTATTTAAGAATACGTAACTGGAGACAGATATTAATGAGAAACAAAGATTTAAGACACATATAAATCTTGCAGTCAAAACTTTCAACACTTAAATGAAGTTCTTGCTCTTGCAACACTTCATGACATAACTAAGCAAACAATAGCAGTTGATAAAGAATATATATGAAATTGTAACATATTTCATAATGTTTTTGTTCAAGTTATATGCATGAAAATTGAGCTTAAGTATTATTTTAAATTGTTTAGAAGCAATTCAGTTTCATATTTAAACTATTTATATTGCTTTTGAAGAATAATTTTAGAAGCATGATGATAATAAATGTTTGCGTGACGTGAATAATTAAAACACTATTTGATTGTTTTATTCGCATTTAAAAATATTTTAGTTCATCATTTGCATTAGTACAGTATTTTAGTTCATCATTCTCATTATAAAATAATTTAAATTGGTATATTGCTTAAATATACTGTGTCAAATAAATTATTAACTGCTAAATATATATTTATTTCAGTTTACTTATTTGACTGTGTTAAACTTTTAAATGTATGCCTTAGCTCATCTCAAATGCTTCTTTTATACGAGGGATGGTGCAGAAAAATGTTTCCACTTTTTTAAAAGGGGATTCAAGATATAATAAAAACATTCCCCATAAGAAATCAATCTGTTGCTTAATTCACGATGAAACTAGCGTCTGCGTAAGATAAATGGAGCTTGCGCAGAGCATCGAAAAGAGAAAGCAGCAGCAGATCGGTGTGTTGAGGCTATTCGAGTACAAATCAAGGTGGCAGGCGACATGTTAGGACAACGTGACGCAAATGGAAGTGTATACTCTTATCCAGATTGAATAAGCCCTTGGGACTAGTGTGTCCGTTATCTATGAAAGCTTATATTCCATGTATGATGATGATATCATGTCTTGATAAATATGTAGCATGTGTGTCCCTGATGTAGCATGTAGAAAGAAAATAGGCATAGTGGGGTTGATGAAATTCGAAATGGGCAGCACTACACTTCCACGAATGGAAAAAGCATTTCTTCATCGATTTTCAGCTGTTCTTTCCTAGTTTGAAAGTTACACTTTCGAGACGTTGCTTCCAAAAAAAAAAGCTAATGATTATCAGGTTGTGCGACAACTCCTAGAATCGCAGGGCACTTAATTTTAGCCGAGTGGTATCTTCAAACTTAATGTACATTACGACAATTATCCTGATGTCCGTTTTGACAGTAAGAAAAATAGTGGAAGTGAGTAGTTCATGATACCGCGGTGAATTTATTTTGCCAATAAAGTTTTCACGTTAAAGAAATAAATTTCAGAACGGCCCTCTGTCAGATATATTTGAATAACTATTACACACGAATCGATAATTTGAGCTGGTATCCTAATCCTTACATTCACTTCTGACCCACATAAAGAATTTGTGCTCCGACAGATTTATCATGTTTCAGTACGGTTTAGCTTCACCAAAATTGTATATTGTCATAACGAAACACGTTCTTTCCCCTTAATTTCTATAGTAATAATATTGAAATATATAGAAATTAACAGAAGGATCTAAATTCTTTAAAATTGATTTTAATAGTACATTCATAAAACTTAGTACGGATAATTCAATCAGAGTAAAATTGAATAATTGATTGAAACCATTATAAATTAAATTAATTGGATTGAATTAAAAATTATTACAATAAAAATCATTTGATTAATTTTTTTCTGTTTTTGAAAGCATTGCTTTATTTTATATGTTTTGATCATCTTTAAATTAAAAATCTGGAAGACAAAAAACAGAAACGCACTTGTTCAATCAACAAAACAACAGCAACAAATAAAACACTAGACAAATAACAAAAATGCGTAGTTCAGACCAGTGCTTCCAAGATTTAATATTTGCGAACCAATACTGAAATCGCAATTTTCATCACGTCCCCCTACGTACAATAACAATGTATTTAATTCATTTATATACTTTGAAGCTAAAGCTAGAATACGACTTAAACTTCTTAAGTACCACCCGCGAAAAAACGTCTCACAAAAGCCAAAGCTTTATTTTAAACATACGTATAATACGTTTTTCCGAAGTACGATCTTTCTGTGCACTTGCTATCCATATAACTATTCCGAAGGCTATGAAATGCAATGAAAAGGACCTTGAAAGTGTGTACAGTGACTTTGGAAGGGAATTGCGTAACTTTTAATCGGCAGTTAAGGGGTTAATTATAAACCATACAAATTATCAAGATAAGTGTTAAATTCTGTGCATAATTTTATATATGACAAGACCATAGGATCACTGGTAATTATTAAACTTGCTCTTAACTTAGTATTGTTAAATTATTATCAAATACATTGCGTAATATTGATACATTTTATAAGCATATTATATGAGTGTAAATGTATAATTTATTTTTATTATGTTAGAAGTAATGATTTTAATTTAAGTAAAATATTAATATTTAAATAATTTTTTGTTGTAGACTTTCAGTATGCTCGCACCCCCCTCGTAGAGTTATCACGCCCCTTCGCAAGGGGGACACGCCGATAGTTTCAGAAGCGCTGGTTTAGATCGAAGACTCTAAATTACCACTCACGGGCTAACACTGGCCCCGTGGACACCTACGATTCAGCCCGTTTCTGTTTATTTAGATTACATTTTACATTTCATGTACAATGTAAATAAAATTATGTAATAATATCAAAATAATGTAAATAAATATCTTTCGAATATTTTATTTCTAGAAATGTTTTTTTTAATACACACTTAAGTAATAGCCCAAAAGCAGAAACAGACACGCAGAAGTTTAAGCAGCTGATCATACTATGATAAAGGATACTTATAAAATTCCAACAATGATGATTTTTTACATTTTTCTTTGAAAATATCACAGCACTAAAAAAACAATTTCTTCTATTTCGAAGTTTTGTAGGCTAAGGATTTCTGTGTAGGCGTATAAAGGATTCTGAAAAATCTCATGTTTATAATGCCATCAATTTGAAAAAGGAGTCTCAAAATTTATTTTGAAGGACTCAAACTTCGAAAGTAAAATATACCGGGTATTGAATTTTTGTATGTTTTAAAAGATCTAACATGTATTAATATACGTGAAGCATTTTTTTGTTGTTTTTTTAATGGTGTTTGAATTTTTTTATTTTCTATCGAAAGGACTTGAGTGAATAAGACAGGTAGAAGGTATAGCTTAGAACAAATTTATATAACATTTATAATTTATGATTTGAACCAAGATCCTTCACATGTTTAGTTAAATCTGTATAAAATGATAAGTTTTATGAACTCTTATTGATTTGTCAGATAGAAAATCTTTTAGATGAAAATTTATATTAGCATTCGTAGCTCAAAAAATCGTGTTACAACTTTTCTATTACTATGACAGCCTTCTATTTTATAATTTGAAGTCATTTTCTCTATCTCTTCAATAAACTTACGGAATTAACTATGATTGAGTGCATGTGATATGACATAATTAACACCTGCCATAGATAGCTTTAAAACTTCTCACCGATCTCCCATTTTCTATACAAGGAATTAAGGAATAATGCATTGTATTTTATGATTTTGAGGCGCCATGATTTTTAATGTGAGAAAAACGACCCCTTACCTTTCTCACAGATGTTTTTTCTCTACCAATAATGACACGCTAAAGATTAAAGCAGATTATTTTTTTAAAGAATTTTCAAGTTCTTGAAATTATTTGTTCCTAAGTTCGGGCCATGGATATTCTTAATGTCAAGGAGCTTTCCAGACTCTTCCTAATTTTTTTTACCTTGAGAATAAAAAGTAACAACTGAGATGCATCTGAAATATCTGCTGACTCTTTCAAGGATAAAGGACTCCATTTTTTAACACACTTTTATAAGCTTCACTTGTATGTAACGGAATCTTTGAACTCAATTTTTACCCACTTTAAAAGGTCATGTTAATTCAAAATTTTGCTCACTGGTCCAGGACCGAGGAAAATACAATAATTTAATAATTTTGTTCCGTTGTCCTTATAAGGATTTCGCATTTTCAGATTCCATACCGCATCTGGCGACTAATTTCAGATCCCATTTCCAGATTTGGCGACAAAAAGATTATGTTACAACTTAGGTCGATTAACTATTAAAGGGTGTTTTTTAGCTTTTTTAAAAAATTTGCTAGACAAATGAGTTCGTATATTTTCTGTAATATCATCTGCTTTACGTGCCACAATGCTTATTTGCACCCTTGATGTATCCTTGCCATTTATATCTCACTATACGGTTAGTCTCAAAACGAAATTTTGCTCGTAATTTAAAGTTATTTATGATGGTTTGTTGAACTTATATTATATT
>BMAO01019199.1:0-17624 GCA_019973975.1 Trichonephila clavata | reverse complement strand
CCGTTATTTAACATGACTAGTTCAGCAAAAAAACAATAAACAAGAGATAGTAGGTGTAAAAGAGAATTTTAAACTTAGTGGACCGAGAGACATGGCATGATTAGTAAATGCGACAAAATGGTGTGTGTTTCATGTTCTGAAACAGTTGTATGTAAAACTTCGTCTGTAAAACGGATTTCAGACATATTTGACTCTTTGGAAAAGCTGCCTCATGATATTTTAACTATATATCATCATCTGCCTATGTTTGCGAGTTATTATTTTCAGAGGTAAATAACATTGAAATTCGCTCAGAAACCGTTTGACAGATGACTTTAATTCATCATGTATTATGCTAAAAGTAACATCTTACAGTGAAAAGTGTATTTTTTCGTAGTAAATAGAGTTTTGAGTTGCATATAAGTATTTAGTTTCATTATTTTCGCAATAATCACAAACCAAAATTATTTGACGGCACGTCTATACCTCATTAAGCATTTTTTTAGAAAAAATGGCATGCTGATCCATACTAGTTCACCACCCCTGGTCTATATAGTCCTGGAGCCATTGACGACCAGACGTATGCATGTTGAGTATGCCAACCCTCATATATTCCAGGCGCCTCAATTTCTCCTCGTGTTGTTATGAGCTGGGTCGAAGCTTAGCTGCCGTCGTTACGAGGGTTTGTCTCCAATTACCTTAGAGTGGATTCAAAGTGCGAAACTAATAAACAATTGATAGAACACCCATTGACTAGTATTGTAATATCTGGGACATTCGATGGAAATAATTTAGGAAAATGGACACTCCTTTGGTTCTTTAATTAACAATTAAAATCACACAAAAAACAATTTGCACTATTTACAAACTAGAAATCTATGGCCTCCATGTTTTCTTCACTCTTTCCATCTTTTCGTCTCACAAAGGGAGGGCACGACGAAGGAAATTCATTTTGGGATGAGACGGTATAATAGTAGTACTCCATTAGGGTGTTCAACCTTCAATGTATTAGCGCCGAATGGCCAGTCAATTCGGAGAAAACAGCCTTCGAAATTCATGCTTAGCTTTTATAAAGTTAAGTTTCAAATATCTCCAACGACCCAATAGCACTGTTGACAAAGCGCCTGCCTTCTCCGCGGAAGGATATAGTTCGAATCGCGTGATGAACTTTTTTTCCATTTATTTTATTTATTTATTATAATTAAGTAATTTATTTATTAAATATTAAATGGTATTTTATATAATTATTTTGTATTTATAAAGTAAAATAATTATTGTAATTATAAATACATTTATATTATATTTTATAAATATAGCGCGACTCGAACCCTATCCACAAATTAAATAAATTTATTTAAAAAGGTCTTATTAAATATTTTATATAATTATAAAATAATTAAATTAATATATAAAAAGACATATTATTTTTATTAATTAATTATAAAATAGTTTATTTAATAATAATAATATATTTTGCAGAATATGTTATATTATATATATATTTAATTTATAATATATTGTATTTCACATTATAAAATATCATTTAATATTTTATATATTTTATTATAAATATTAATTATTATTATAAAAATATATTTATAAAATTTAATATAAATATTTATATAATTACAGTAATTATTTTACTTTGTAAAATACATAAAATACAAAATTATTACATAAAATATCATTTAATATTCACTAAATACACTTATTAATATTAATAAAATAAATAAAAGAATTGGAAAAAAGTTTATCGCGCGATTCAAACCCTATCCATTCGCATAGAAAGAAAACGCTTTGACAACTGTGCTGTTGGGTCCCTGCAGATGTTTGAAGCTAAGCATGAAATTCGAAGGCTATTTTCTGCGAATTGACTGGCCATTCGGCTCGAATACATTGAGGGCTGAACACCCTAATGAAGTACTACTATTATACCAAGTCGTCTCAAAATGAATTTCCTTAGTCATGTCCTCCCCTTGTCAGTTTCGAAATCTCGATCAGTTTCAAATCTCGTTTTGTTTTTACTCGTTGCCATCGAAAGAGCCGCATTCTTCTTTAGAGGTATCTTACAGAATTATGTTGGTTTTTGCAATAAATTTCATTTTTATTTGAGAAACGACGATAAACAAAAGACCGGGTGACCATAATTAATCTTGAAACTTGCAACCAGTCTGTCGCAAACACTATTCAGTGGAATTGCATTATATATATATAAAATTGGATAATGGCAGAATTAAGTGATGGGAATTTTATCGACGGAAATAAAAACAATGAGTTTTAAAAACTACCCCTAGAGGTGGCGTATCATGGCTTTATTGAGGACATATAAATAATCTTCAAATTCTTACAAAATATGCTCGATATTCCGTCTACCTTTGTCTACTACCATCTGGAAGCGTAAAATCTCATATTCGACTGTTGAAAGCAGCCCGAACTGGGGAATGTTACGCCCATGGCGTTCTATGCTTTCTTTAAGGTCGGAAAGAAATGTGATAGGATCACGGTAGACCAAGGCCTTGAGGTATCCCCACAGCCAAAAGTTGCAAGTCGGGGGATCTAGGAGGTCAAGCTGTAGGAAAATGCAAGCTGATGATTCTGTCGTCACCGAAATGGCGGCGGAGCACTTGTTTCATATAACGGGCGATGTTTGGTGGAGCACCATCTAGCGTAATCACTGCGGTTGTATCAATTTGTCTTAACTGCCGCTTCCAAATGGTAGCAAACAATGGTGGATAATAAATGTATCGAGCCTGTTTTGTAAATTTTTGTAGATTATTTATGTTTTCAATAAAGCTATGATAAGCCACCTAGGGGTGGTTTTTGAAACTCATTGTTTTTATTTCCCTTGATAAAATTCCCATCATTTCATTTTGCCATTACCCAATTTTCATGCAATTCCGCTGTATAGTTTTTGCTATAGATTAATCGCAAATTTCCAGTTTAATTATAGACACCCGGTATTTTCGGAAACAATTAGCTGTTAGATTCTTTTAAAATTGTGATAGTTTCTTTTTTTATACTTGTAAAAGACACCCACGCACCAATGAGTTTTGTCTCACGTGTTGAAACTCTTGGATATAAGTGTCGTTTTAAAATTTTATTGTAAGTCTACATTTAAGTTTCTTTCTATTCAAAAATTAGTTTTTTTTGTTCAACTTTGACTCCTTTCAGCTAAATCATATATAATAAATATTGTACGGAATTTTTGAATCAATATTGTAAGAGTGCACAGCCTTACGTAAGGAATAAATCTTTGAAGTCTTTGTAATTTCTATAGATAATGACAATAAAGATTGGGTAATAGACAATACTTAATTGACTAAATCGTTAAGTGAGTAACTAAACTAAATTCAAAGTCCTTAAGCCCAATGTAATAGAATTAATTTCCTGAATAAATATTCTAATCCTAACCGTTGTTCATTTGTTTCCTTAACTGTTTTTGCATCGGGTATATAAACATTTACCTAATAATGTTTTGTATATGTTACTGACAAAGTATGAAATCCGGCATTCTATAGAAAGCCTAGACATTATATAGAATGCCTAAATCTAGCTGGCAATGTATGAAATGATTCCTATTTCACACATTGCCGAGGCATTCTATAGAATGCTTAATGAGAAACCGGCAAAGTATGAAATACATTGCAGATTCGTTTCGAATATTGCAATTTGGCATGACATAAAACTTTTAACGCATATCTCAGAATCAGAATTTGTTAGTTTTACATTACCGTTTGTTCGGAAATGTCAAAATACTGAATTTTACCTAAACTTGTTAAAAAAAATTGGTGTTTTCCTGTGCTGCCGGAAAATGGAGGAGCAATCTATAGTGTTGGTGAAGGTGTCATGGTCTATAGCAGGGGTCGGCAACCTATGTCACATGTGGCACGCGGTACAATTCTCAGAGGCACTTTGCACTACTCAACAAATTTGTAAATTTTTCAATTGATTCAAAAATGCTCTACTGGGTGGTTCGCTGAATCATATTGGTAGATTGGTTTGACACGCAACAGCTAAAAGGTTTTCGACTCATGGTCCATAGACATGAAACAACTATTCGACGGCTAGTTGCCCAAAATTCAAGTTGATTCTGCAAAAAAAAAAAGTTTTTTTCAACTGAAATTACTTACTAGAAGTTAATAACTGATATACAGAATGCTAAAATGACTACTAAGAAGGATCCCAGGGACTATTGGTTGCTGAATAGCTATGATGTGATGTTTGCGGAAAATAAAAGTAAACTTATTTAACCCATTAAAGAAGGCGTCAGTACCATAAAACAGTGTTCCCCAACCCATGGTCAGAGACCTTGCAGTGAAAAAAGGAAGGTGTACAATGGTACAGCGAAAAATAAGTGATTATTTTCCATAATAAAGGTAAAATTGCGACATTTTGCTCTGCGGCGGTAGCCAAGGGGTCAAGGTATTGCACTCGTGGTTGGCGTGTCATGAGTTCGAGCCCAGTATCACTGAAGACCCACCGTGTAGGGAAGCACACGTTGGGTACGTTAAATCTGTCGAGAGCTCAGAAATACTCCCTTTGGTTTGGTAGTTAGGAGACGGGATGTCAGCTCAGGTGTTGTCCTCGTCACTTGACCATGGATCAAACTTGCGAGGTCCGTCGCCAAAAGCCCTCGTGTAGCTGAACAGTGCGACGTTAATATTCACTCACTCACGCGATATTTTGCATCTATTTTGCTTTTACTTCAAGCACGTTTCCCGCATGTGATGATTTTTAATATTCGTATAGTGTCCGGTTTCATATACTGCATGGCTCGCTTTCGGTTCTCCGTTATCCGAACGGTGTCCTGTCCCAATTGATTCGAAAAAACGGCGTTCTACTGCAAATTATAAAATCAAAACAATTTAAAATATAAATAATCAACATCACACTCTTAGCGAGCCATCGTAAAACTATCAAACGTTGACCGGTCCCGAAGATAAAAATGTTAGGAAGAACTGCTATACAGTATTACGTCACGGATTCCTTTTTTCCCCAATGGGGCTATAGATTGGTATTTTTACCATTTTCAGATCTACATAGTACATTCCCCAGGGCCGGATATCCCTTTTTAGTGCGGCACCATGTAGGTGATACCAAGTGACGCCGGTAATTTTGACACCCAGTTTTCTTCCTAGAGGGAGGTACCTGAGCTCCGACGATGTGAACTTATTCTAGGAATTTAATTTGCCATGAGCAAAATTAAATTCCGAATTCTGGGGATGTGATAGAATTCTGAAAGAACTTTCAACCAAATACAAAAATGTTACACGTTCTGATATTTAACTTGTACATCCACCTTTGTCAACCTTGCCAAAAATTATTTAAAAAAAGGTATTGTAATAAAAACTTTGATTCCCCCCCCCCCGAATGCCAATATATTGGCACTTGTAATGAGTGGGAAATAGGATGGTTTCTATCGACGCTTTGAACTTCTGAAGGAATTTGAATATAAGTATATGTGAAATCACAATTTAGCAATATTTTTTTAATAGAAGTCTCATTATTTTGTCAGAATAACATTTGTACATCAAGAACTGTAAGTCATTGATATAATATCCTAATTATGACCTTTTTTCATGCTTTGCCTAAATAGATTTAGGTATTCTATAGAATGCCTAGGCTTTCTATACAATGCCTTGGCAAAGTATGTAATAAATCTTATATTTTATACTTTGCCTAAAAACGCCCGGCATTGTATAGAATGCCTAGGTATTCTATAGAATTCCGGCATTTCATACTTTGCCGGTAACATATAGAATATATTGTATATTAAATAATCTGTGTATTTAACCCCTTAATCGATCAAATCTCTCCCCCCCCAAATGTTCTGAAAAAGGCACATTTTTTATTGCATATAACAAAGCATAATACTTAACAGATTACGAAAATGAAAGAGTTTTATTAATTTTCTATTTTAAAGTTTCACACTATTTTTTATTTCCTAATTATGGAACGCAAAATCCCTAAATGTTTGCTCTTTATAAGTATACTCTGCATGCTATAAAGAATATTTCATATATCTGAAAGAGTTTCTGTCGTACAAAAAAATTTCATGCTCGCATTTTTTTTAAAACAGCTGAGGATTTTGTGTGCGTGTGTGTGCATATATGAACACAGTTTGAAGCATGGTGCCATATTAAGTCTAACATTGCAATAGGGATAGAGATAATATCGACCTTTTGGATTATCTTTCCGTTTTCATTTCTTATGAAGCAAAAAACTACACATTGCCTAGCCAAGCCCTTTATTTTATTCTGAATATTTTCATTTTCAAGAATCTAAATTCCTGCCTTCGATGAAAAATTCCTGCCTTCACCACAAAGAAAATCCCGATGAGAATTATTTCATTACTATGGACAAACTGAATCTCTAAAACACACACATTGACACTATAATCTCACTATAAAAATTAAAACATGAACAAATTAAGGATAGAAAGAAGAAAATATCAATGCGCATATACAACGTAGGGGGCTAACCAGTTCTAGCCCGTTTTCGGTATCCCATATGGCAAACCAGTTAAGAGGTTAGTAATTAAATCAAAATTTCACCTTACCATTACAATACCGAAAATTGAAAAATCCACATATCTATTTGAAAGGATAACCCCTAATTTCTCTTTGAGGAAATTCTCTTTTCAAATATAATTAACAATTCCAACAACACTTCATTAAATTTTAATACATAATTTATTATTTCTTGAGCTAAATTGTCCAATTAGTATTTTTGTCTCCTATCGTCATACAATCTTTGTCTTTAATATAATGTATATGAGATGTTCATTGCAAGGCAAATGCAATAATTTACATTACTCAGCAAAGGGCACGAAATATGTGTTTGGGTTATCAGAGAAAGCCAACTATTCGAATCATCGCCGTTAAGCTGGCTTGTAATTCGCAAGCCAGCTAACTGAATATTCAGCTATTCATCGCGAACTCAACTATATGAAGGATGAGTTGGCGAAATTGTTTTAGGAAACTTGTGCCTGCTTTTCCTGAGCATGCTGCGTCTAATGACTGGTTTATCATAATCGTTTTAATTACCCGTTTCTGTTCGTATGTGGTAACTAAGATTTTAAAACCGCTTGCTGCATTTTGTTAGTATAATTGAAGACGAGTGACGATTATTAGACCAAGATCCTATGGGTAAAACGATTACTTGGTTAATAAGAGAATCTGAATGTTAAACGGGCTTTTTAATATATATATTTAATTCATCATTGAAATTTTAAAATTTTAACTGTCAGCATCAATTTTATTTTCATTGCAGAATTTGCTTTCTGAACTTTTAAAATCTATTGATAAATATTACTTAATTTTTGCTTTAGATTAATTTTTTTTCGTATTATAATTCTATATTAATATTTCAAATATGTAGTATTCTAATATTCAAAGAGAATACTTTTTAAATAAGAGATATTTTGTATTAATCAATCATCTCTAGTAAGCTTATCAATTTATAAATTATTGTATAAGTAATCAAGGATTTTTAATTTTATGTCTAAAAAATAAGCTTCTATCACAATTCGCAACATTCGTTGCGTATACACTGGTGTGCAAAAATTAAGGACGAAGTCGAAAAATTAGCATATCAGCTGAACGAAGAGGCAGAGCGGACAGAAAGACCAATCAGGAGATTAAGTGAGGTGATGTACGGTAGCACATGCGCAAATATGCAGGTAGACGTAATGGGAGAGTGTTTGAGTAGTAAAGCATGTTGTCGGTGTAAGATTAGTATTTCTGGCAAAGAGATTGCACACCGTATAGCAGTTAAAATCACACCGAGTTGCTGCCTCAGCGAGAAATGGCGAATAATCAATCTGTTAGACGACATCTGGATGCTTTTACCCGAGGTCGAATCATTGGGAAGTTGGAGGAAGGTCGCAGTGTGACAAGTGTGGCTGCAGAGTTCGGAATTGCTCACAGCATCGTTTCACGACTTTGGAGACAATTTCAAACTACAGGAACAGCTATCCGGGGGTTCAGTAGTGGTCGTCCACGAGGAACCACACCCACAGATGACCGGTATATTGCCTTACAGGCCAGAAGAAACAGGCAGCAGACAGCGGGAGAAATCGCTAGACAAACGACACAGGCGACTGGACGACCGATATCGCGTTTTACCGTGGCCAGAAGACTGCACGGTGGTGGTCTGTTTGCACGACGCCCTGGACGGTGTGTACCGCTAACGCCTGCCCATCGGAGAAGGCGTTCTCTGTGGTGCCGGGAATACTGGAATTGGAGAGACAATGAATGGGGACGAGTACTCTTTACAGATGAGAGCAGATTCAGTCTGAGTAGCGATTCTCATCGCATACTCATCTGGAGAGAGCGGGGAAGCCGCAATCATCCCTCGAACATCATTGAAAGGGACAGGTATGAAGGTGGCGGTGTTCTCGTTTGGGGAGGCATCATGCTTGGTAGTCGTACAGACCTTCACATCTTCGACGCAGGTTCAGTCAACGGGACCCGTTATTGTAACGAGATTCTTTTTCCATATGTGCGTCTTTTTAGAGGCGCTATGGGTCCGCAGTTCCTTTTCATGGACGACAATGCACCATGTCATCGCACAGTAGCTGCCGAACAGCTCTTAGAGAGTGAGGATATTGAACGTATGGATTGGCCGGCACGATCTCCGGATCTCAATCCCATCAAGCATGTATGGGATTTTCTAGGCAGACGCTTGGCAGCTCGTACCTTACCACCAGTAACGATTCCGGAGCTTCGATTGGCGCTGCAAGACGAATGGGCAGCAATGCCTCAACAACTCATTGACACCCTCATTCTCAGCATGGGCAGACGCTGTGAAACCTGCCTAGCAGTCAGGGGAGATCATATATCCCCTACTAAAGACCAGATATTTCTTACTGAACACCCATCACAGGGATGTTTCGGCCTTCAGTCGCATTGCGCTCCATGCTACTTTTTCAATAAAGCTTCTTTTTATCCCTCTGATTTCTCTTTTAGTAAGTGTTGCTTACATTACTCATGTCCTTACGTATTGATCTTACGGTATTAAATGTGTTGATTTGGAATGCTTTTGTACAAAGTTATATTGAAAAAACCGTCTTGTCCTTAATTTTTGCACACCAGTGTATATAAATGCGTAAGTCGAAAAGCATCTGAAAATTCTCTATTCAATAGGAGTACAAAGATTAAAGCTGATAACAATTTTAACCGTTTGATATAGTTGGATTTCCTGGTAATAAAAAGAAAAAAAAACAGAGTTAACCTTTTCTTTTCTTTTTAAATATAAATTTAAAAGCAAATGCTAATAAGTTTAATATTAGTTTAATGCATATGACTAACAAATAATTTACTTTGGTATAACAAAATAGTAAACGAAAAGTAATTTTAGTTTTTTAACCAAGTATTTTGGTACCAAAACACTAAGAATGCTTTAATAAATTTTTGTTGTTACTTGTAATGAAAAGAACTTCAATAAATATAGTACATAATCATTAGCCTTTGTTATTGATTGTAAACGTTGTCGTGAGTAAGAGTTATTTTAAAGTCGCACTGTAAAGTTGCACCCGGGTTTTTGGCAACGGACCTCGCAATTTTGATCCTTAGTCAAGTGAGAAGTTCGTCACCCGAGCTGGCACTCTCTCTCCTAACTTTCATGCTACACTAACAGGAGGTTTGAGCCTAAACATATTTAACGTGCATCGTCCCCTTTGCACGGTGGGTCTTCAGCGGTACTAGGCTCGAACTCATGGCACGCCAGCTACAAATCCGTGTCCTTGACCACTAGGTTACCGTGGATACCAAACGTCGTGGCACAGATTTGACTAATTTCTTATTTTTTGTCTGAAGATATTTTATGTATTTCTTTCTAAAGAATACACACACTTTTTAAATGATATTTGTTCCTTACTTTAAATTTTTTGTAACAACTTTTCAGGCATAGATTTCAGCGTTTTAATGACATTGATGAGTAGGGACCGCAAAAAAGAATGTAATTTCTGATTACATTTTTAAAGACACTACATCTTCCCATTATGCATTACATATTTGGATCATTGTATCTTCTTAAAATATGAAATTTTCACACTTACACCAAATTTGATGGAATTTTATTTCTCATTCTTCGATACATGTAAATAAACTATTTGGATCATAATACCCATGATAAAAACAAGCTTTCTAGACTCAAACCATAAAGGCTAAACTCTCCGTGTTCGACGAGTTAGGCTTAAGTATTTTGTAGTGAGGGAAGTAAATGGGTTGTTTCTAGTAATAATGCTTTGATTATTGGTATTAAATATGTCGTTTGCTCTTTTCAAAAGGAATAACTTTCTACAAAAATGTTAAAAGCCTTTAATTGATGTGTTTTAGCAAATTCTATGCACTTCCTCTAAATGGGCTCCTGATCAATTGTTTTTTTTATCTACATTTCGAACAATTTGGGAACAAATATGATAACCAAATGCTGCAAATTTCCTAATGGGTAAAATTAAATGGACCATGCCCTGGGATCCGACTTGATTTCTCAACATGTTTTTCTTTATTTTCAATTGCACTCCAAATATTTTCCTTTTTCTCTGTGCTTTATTTCCTACTATTCCCCGTTATTTGTATATTCAAATGTTTTTTCTGGACACATCTCTTTATCCTACGATTTCTGAATCCAAGGTTCATGTCTTAAAAAGCTGAGCAAAAATATGGAAAAAATGGACAATTATCATTTAAAACTGTTCTTCAAGAAGAATGGAATTAAGTATCTTGCAGACATTACCAAGAGAAAGTGGTCGAAACTACGTCACTAAACTTGAAGGCAATAAAAAGATTAATATGCATAACAAAATATTGACACTTCCCTATTTATTAAAAATAAGTGAAAACGGCTAGCTTAATTTTTGTTAAAAAATGCTTTCAATAATTTTATTTTCATACCTATTCTTCTTTCATTTTACTATTTTATTATAGCAAAATAGCTTCAATTTTTGTCGTATATATTAAAAATATTGATAAATAGACCTTATTTGCTTTGAAAATTACGTTTTTCTTGAAAAAGTAAGAGGGCTTCTACATTTTTGGAGTTTTGAAACCTAGGACAGCAGAATGTTTTCAGCTTCTATAAGGTAAACTTGGCAAATATGGGCATTAAGGTAATATGAGCACATTTAAGCAAATACCCATATTGCAAGTAATGGGTTTTGGTTGTGTGTGTGGTGTACTCGCACTGTGACATTGGCAATATTCAAGTGTCATGGCAACCGTGTGATTTGTGTTAATGTGCAGTTCAAACAGAAGTGGAAAAGGACCATTTCTAATGTAAATACAACTATCTAATATCTAAAATTGAGGTTGTTATATTTTAGTTATCTTACTTAAGATTTTTTAGCACGTAAAATGAATTAATTTTACATGAAATCTATGTACGGTTGCAATCTTATGTGAGTGTAGTATCCGTCGGCGGGAGCGGGTGGTGTGACATCTATGAGTTCTGGGACACCTGTTCCTGCACCCGGCTAGATCAGCTTCTTTAGTAGAATTGATCACCACATGTGGAAGACACCCCTGCCCTCGTTAATATATTGCTGGGCGTATCTTGGATAGCCCCGGCAACCTTTGACACCAGAAGAAACCCACGGCTTGATATAACGAGAGGAAAAGACGCTGACGGCGGTCAACCCCAAACCCTAGAGGGGGCCGAGAGAGCAAAGGGTCACCACAAGACGGCTCCCTCATAAAGCAATAGAAATTGAGACTCTAAAATAATCTAATTGTACTAAGTTGTAAGCTAATGTAATCAATAGCTGTGACTTAATTAAACGTAAATTTTTATTTATCAATTCACGCTACCTTTATTTGTTTCAAACGTCACAGCGGTTTATTTCTTCCTCGCTTCGACAGTAATAATGCCAATTATTGAATAATGTCACTAGATCAACTAGGAGCAGTAATATTTAGGGTAATATGGGCAGTACCGAAATGTTTTATATTATTTTAATCTTCCTTCCATAAACCTCTTCCTTATAATAACTTACGCCCAATTTACATTAGCACATGGCTCATCTATTGTCTCTATTAAACACTCACAGTCAACAGCAGCACGTTTAAAGAAACTGAGTGAAATTCCAAAACTGAAAACAACCTGCGGAAATCATGAAAGTCGTAAGAACGTTGCAAGAGCGCTGACAAGGGCAGAAGGTCTGGCTTCTACGAAGAAAAGAATTGCTAAGAGAAGTCTTAGGATGGGTGTAATGTTGTGGCTCTTGTTCATTCTGGTTCCATGAGGAATGTGTCGAGTTAGAGCAGGGGTGGCCAACCCTGCGCAAACTTCAGAGTCCAGACTGGACATGACTACCTCAGAAATTACCTTTTCAGATTTGGTTTTGCTGATTCTCCAACGTGCCCACTTTGTTCTAATGGAGATATGTGTGGAGACCACCTGGACTCTTGTCCTGGACTTACCGACATAGTAGCTGTTAATGCTGCTAACAAATTCTCTTTTTACGTGTGTGTCTCAGAACTGTATTGGGCTGCCCGACATAGACTGATGGCGGTCATGCCTAGGTCTGGCGTAGGTTAAAAAAAACCCTTTTTGGGAAGAATGCCACTATTTGATAAAAAACAATCATGCGTGCCACTTCCAACTTTCCCTATATACAAATATGGAAAAGTGAAAAAATGTTACTTATAGGTTTATTATGGATTTTTTACACAAATAGCACATTTTTTAATGCAAGTCTGTGTAGTCAAAGCTTAAAAATAATATAGTAAATAAGACGAAAGTACAAACTTAGGTTTTATTGTTAATAAGCTATTTACAAGTTCAATCAATTAGGTTAGCTACAAAATGAAACTGAGCCACTTAAACAATTTAATTCAAAATAATTATTAAACGCTCAGTGTGGCTTTTGAATTACTATTTTTTTTAACAAGTCATCTATATTAGGATTAGCTCTTGCAGATGCTTACAAAATTAGGTTAGTACAGGTGCACATCAGCTAGTTTTGATTGATATTATTTTATTATGTTTGTAGCAGAAAATATTTATTCACTAACATATTTTGATCCAAATTTTGAGATTTTTTATCTGAGACAATCCCACATCAATAAAATTGTAAAAAATGGTTATTTCTCTTTTTAAATTTTTAATTTTGTGAAAAATGGTTAACCTTTCAATTTTTAATCAAAAATGTTTAATCTTTTAAAAAATTTTATAATTTTTTCAGAAAGTTTTTGCGTGCCACTGTTACAACTTTACCCAGCCACATTGTGGCACGCGTGCCGCGGGTTGGCCACCACTGATTTAGAGGCAGACTCCTTCTATTCTAATGAATATAGCGTATGATACAAAGGCAAGTCCGCATTAAACGTTGTTTTTCTTTAGTTTATAATATTTTAATTTAATTGTTCATCTGATTTTAACACCGTTTATTTTTAATTTATATATAAAACTTGGAAATTTTTGTGATACAGTTTGTTTAATAAAAAAGTTTTACTTTTTACTGCTTATCATTTTATAAACATGTGTAAAAATGCCCTTTTTCGGAAATTATAAATAGATATGACAGTTTCTCTTATCTTTTTTATAATGAACCTGCCCATTTTTCCAGCTATTGTGCTGATATTGCCTAAAATATTAAGCAAATATGGACAATTGCAGAATTTTTTTTGGATTTTCTTCATACACAGAGCAACAAGAGTTAGAGGTTTGTTCATATACCTTTAGAAAGATTATACTCTAAAGTTTGAAATATCTTGATTTCGGAAAAATGGAAAATGTTTTAGTATAGCATATTTTAAATTAAGTGTTTTGGCATCGATATTTTCCAAGTTTACCCTTTGGGCAATAGACTGTAACTTAAATGAGATGACATTGGGTACCAAATTCTTTCCTTCACCATTTACGTCACTTTTAAGCAATAAGAATAAAACCCATAGATATAACTCGAAATTAAATGATATTTTTGCCCTTTTTCTCTAATCCAAACATGAAAAGGTCCCCAAATGCTAATAAATCTGCGGATATTCATATTACTTGAATTACAACTTATTTCACATGAATTCTTGGGAAGTAGCTTATGAGTGAGTTAGCTTCACTTATTTGAGCTTATTAGCATTAGAGCTTTCGACTGAAGAAATCATCGTCCTAATAAATTTGAATATCGTAAGTCGTAAAAGTAAGTAAAGGTAAGAGGGTAAATGATTTAAGTGAATTCAAATTGACCTTTCTAATTCTTCAATTGTAGTCTGTAACAGATACTCATAATCAGGAGTATCCATTAAAGAATTGACTATTGCAAAAGAAAAAAAGACGAAACACGAATTATAATGCACATAATTTTCCTCTTTTGATTGTCTGTAATATTAAAAAAATAAGCGTTTTCTTACGAATTTTTTTTTTTTTGTGAGAACTAAAAAAATTGAAAATAAGTTTTATTTTGTGCGCATTTTGTATCTCAATAGATTTAAACTGCAAAAATTTTATATTTATAGAATGTGTATCGCTCTTTCACGCTAAGCAATAAATCATACTATTAATTGAAAATGAGTAAAAGAAATGCGTAGTAGGTTAGAACACTTTTTTACCAAGTTTTTAAAGATAATTTTAAGAACAGTAATGCAAATATTAAATCCTTTTTCATTTGAAATTTAACTTTACTTTAAAGAGTGTGTACAATAATTCATCGCATGTTTACGTCAAGCCCAAGTGCATCTTTAAGACTAAACATTCCTCTCGATGTAATTCGCGGCAAGTTTACGTGGTTCTGGATAATTTGAAAGAACAATTTCGTGAACATGGTGGCCACAGAAATGGTAAGAAAATCAGCTCGTTGAATTAATGGATTGTGGATAAATACCACAGAAACCTAATTTGATGGAGGGTTTCCGTAGTGAAAAAATGAATTTTAAATGTCTCTGAGCATTCAACGGAATTATATGCGAGTTTTATATTCATAAATCAAAGAATAAGAATGCGCACGCAAAAATTTTAAGAACAAGTATTTTAGAATGTAAAATAAAGGAATATCATGAAAACACTTTTAAAATTCGATTACGAGCATTACTTTTTATGTGAACTTGGAAATTCATTTTAAAATAATGTAAACTTAGAACTGAAAAAACTAATAAACTGAAAGTTCTCGGTTGTGCTAGTAATATTCCTTTGATTTTTAGCAGCATATTTTAATGGTAAATACTTTTTATTCATTCAAAGTAAAAAAATGGCTTAGGGTATATTGTGGAGTGTCGTCTCAAACTAAATCCCATCGAATGATGTTGAGAGTTCTAAATAAAAGTGGCCCCTTTTATGTATACATATACATTAATTTGATTCACTTTTAAAAAATTTGCTTTATTCGAAGTGTATTTTAAAAATCTAATAAAATTTTATAGTAATCTAGTGGAGTTCATTACTTAGTTAATGTATATAGCAAACAGAAAAAAAAATTAATGGGAATATTTCATGAGTATAAATATAGAGGTTTTTTTTAACTGACTGTGCTTGTAAAAATTGAATAGTAAATTGTAGTGAGACTTCAATTAAGTTTATATTGATTTAAACTGTAAGCATGAAAATTATATTTTTCTGAAAAATTTGATTTCATTCAAAAAGCCAAATTTTATAGTTCAGGAGGTCACTTGTTGGTATTATTCTATTGTGCATGTTACTTAAGGTATCTGACTACCCTAAAATTGTAAATTTTACCGAAAATTAACAAAAGTTCTTATGATTTTATTATATAGGCCATCTTATTAGCTTTATAAAAATACCAAGTTTATTATTTTCCCTTCACTAGAACAAAAGCTACAAATGTTTTAGTAAAAGCAGATGCCATTACACTTTAAGCAAGATGTCATACTTTAAAACGCTTTTTACTCGAAATGTGTTTTTTTATTTTGAAAATGCTCAAACTGGGCCAGCGATTGCTCAAAAAGTTTTGAAAATAATTAACTGAAATTTTTTGTGTATGTTCTGTATAATAGTAGAAGTGTTTTAACCTTCAAATAAAGTTATTTTTAGAAATAAGCTTAGAAATAGTTAGTGTAGATATTAGAGAAAACTTATTAGTTTGGATCCAAACGAAAAATTTTTAAAATGTCTTTTTACCTCGCAAGAGAGATATTTTTATAATGAAACAAATCATTTGAAAATGATCTTTATTCAAGCTATCCTAAATTCTTAAAGATAATTCAGAATGGATTAATCGTATTTAAAAATAATGTACATTGCGAACATCTCTTGAAAACACATTATTTATCCTTTATAAAATAATACAGATTTTGAACGAAGCATTTAGCAGTATGAAACTTATTTTAAAATTACCGCATTTTCTGATTTAAGTGATTCTTTCTTCTTCTTCTCATCTATTTAAAAGCAAAAAGGTTATCCCGTTTTTAAAACAAAAAAATTTGGGAGCAACGAAATTGATTATATTATAATGTTAAGTGAATTAGCGCACAGAAGCTAAACACATAAGTAAGGTTAGAATATTTTTTTCAAAAAAATTGTTCGGTAATTATATTTAAAACAAATAACATTCGTAAGGTACTATTTAATTAAACAACGGAGTTTATCTTGGTTCGAAATTTAATTACTAAAATAAAATAGAAAAAGAAATGATAAATAAGTTGTTCGCGAAAGAGCACTGTTTTGCTCAGATAATTAAATTAGGTGTAATTTAAATCTTATTCTACAGCTGCAAGCAGAACCATAATTCTAAATGTAATTTGAACCGAGAATAACTTATTAGATTTTCTTTATAAAATGTAACTATTCCACAGAGAATTGAGTTTAAAATGAGGAACACACACTTTTGTAAGTAATTCTACAAAAAGTAATAAAAAGTATTAGAATTACTTCCTGTTTATTTCCCATGAATTATACTTTATTGCCGATAATTAACTAAATTACTTTCTATTTACTTTCCACAATTGATTTTTAAATTCGATAAGGAATCATGCCAGGCTATCAGTTGTTAATAATTTAGCATTTTTCAAAATCATTTTGCCTATAACTTATTTGTTCCATAAATGAAAATTTAAATACATTTTAAATCTAATATTGTAACATAAGTACATCATTACATTATTATAATCACTTGATGGCATCCAGAAACCTGTTTTTAAAGCATGGACAGCAAGTAGATGGCATGGAAGTGAATGATTAAGATTGAGAAAAACTGCTTCATGTATCTGGAGCCATGCGGACGGCTTCATTATGCTTGACAATAGCGGCAGGTTGAATGATGAAGTGTCCATACTTTGAACATGACATATATTGTAACATAAGTACATCATTACATTATTATAATCACTTGATGACATCCAGAAACCTGTTTTTAAAGCATGGACAGCAAGTAGATGGCATGGAAGTGAATGATTAAGATTGAGAAAAACTGCTTCATGTATCTGGAGCCATGCGGATGGCTTCATTATGCTTGACAATAGCGGCAGGTTGAATGATGAAGTGTCCATACTTGAACATGACATATATTGTAACATAAGTATATCATTACATTATTATAATCACTTGATGGCATCCAGAAACCTGTTTTTAAAGCATGGACAGCAAGTAGATGGCATGGAAGTGAATGATTAAGATTGAAAAAAACTGCTTCATGTATCTGGAGCCATGCGGACGGCTTCATTATGCTTGACAATAGCGGCAGGTTGAATGATGAAGTC
>BMAO01019198.1:0-17688 GCA_019973975.1 Trichonephila clavata | reverse complement strand
ATACCTTCTTTGTGTATAAGCGTTAAATATTTTGTCCCTTTTTATAAAAAAAATATAAAAACTAATAACATACCTATTAATTGTTTTTATTAGTGTATTTCAGACTATTCATGCGCAGATATTTCTTTACGGTTTAATCTGAATTTTTAAGCTGCTTCTATGAAACTTAGAAAAAAAGAATCTTCGTATAAATTTAATTATTTTTTTGTTAAACATGAAAAATTAAAAAGAAAATTTGTATTAGAGTGGAGTGAAGAAACGAAAGAGTTATACGGAAGATGATTCGAATGGAATGAATGATATAACGAACTATCTTTTATTTGTACACAGCAAGATGTAAACATGCGATTTTCACTGTAAAGCATTTCTTTCTTAAAAATATTGTCCCACGTTTTATTCTTTCATATTAGGTGATGACAGCTCTTAAAAACAAACAAAAAATTTCAGAAAATATTTCAGTTTAAAAATGACAAGTACATAAAACAAATCCTTCTTTTTTTTACCAGATTTACAATTCTATTTTTTTATTCAATTTATATACTTGTGACAATACATCTTTTTTTTTTTTTATCGAGGAGATATTTTTTGTCGAGTGACTTGTAAGACGAATTGGTTTTTAAGAAATTAGGAATCACTCATTTTTTGCAGTAATGGATGCAGCTAATATAAAATTTAACTTCTTTTTTTATTTTTAATTCTGAATTTGAGCTCTATAAAAAACTACTATTGACAGAGTTATCAAAATATTTGAACAAGTCTTGTTCTTTTCATAAAAACCATGCCCGCCTTTATCTCAGAATAGGCTAATATAGATTACGCCAAACAAAATTTTGAAAAAGCTTAGTGAAAATTAGGTTCTTTCTTTCTTTCTTTTTTTTTTTTTATAAATGCTTCAATTATTTTTTCCAAGAAAGGGTTCCGATACTGAGGGTTTTTTTACTCGCAAGATATTCTTCTTCTGTTCGAAAATGAATACACGCTGAATTTTATGTCAGTTTGACTTCCCAGCAAATACTTATTTTAAGAAGCTTGGATTGCGATACTTGAAGGGATGTTATGTGAAAGGTAATGATATATGGTAGAGTGCCCTTTAGAGTAATCAATTTTGTAGATGCTAGTTCATTAAAATTGATGAGTTAGAGAGTTCAAATTTTGAGGCAGGTTCATCGTTTTTCAAGTGTTAAGCATTTAACGTAATTTATATCGGGTCGTTTAGACCCTCGAATAAATCACGTTTTCTTCTCGGAGGGGTTGTGACGGATCTATACTCGGTTCTACTAATATCTTCTTATCTCTTTAAACAAAAATATGTAATTCAACCAACTTTCATCGAGTAAGCAACGTGATTTATGCAAATGAGGTACATTATATAAATTCCTGTTTTCGCGAAGTTGGCAGTAAGCAAGTGATTTGTTGACAAGTTGTTGTTGACACGCGGAAGTGGATACGTTGGGTGTGTGCAAATAAGAGTTAACATAAAGTGAGAATTAGTTGTTAGTAGAAGATTGAAAAGCAGTGGAATCAGTTAAAGATTGCAGAGCGTGGAGCCTACGACATTGAACAAGCCGAAGAGAGTACGTGCAAGTTCCAGTGTAGGATCCGATGTATTAAAGGTTCAGGTACTGTGTATTTGATTAAGTAGAAGCTAGTTATTAGTGTGCGACGTAGTTATATTTGAGCGTATTTAAGCTGTCTTAGATTCAATTGAGGGTCTGTAGTAGTATCCCCTTGAAATAGAATCTCACCTCCGCACTCTACTATAATTCATATACCTTAATTAGAATTGTATTGTGTCTGCTTGATAATTGTTAATAAGGATTAATAAATTAATTAGATGGAAAACATGTCTGTGGATTATTCTGTTTCTCCCACACATCTAGCCGGGTTAACAGGTAGACGAGAGGGTTCGGATGTAAGAGGTGCGAACGTTACCACATACTTAATTTATAAGATAGAATCAGACCCCATGATGTAGTATATTGGGCACTCAAAATCAAGAATGCATATTTATTAACTGTAAAAAAATGCATACAAATAAGAAATAAAAGCTTATATGACTTAACCAAAATTATAAATGAAACAATAAAAATTGTTGTAGCATTCATAAATAGTAAATTTATGAACAGTAATTAAGTGATAGGTGGGCTTAGTGATTATCGAGTAAAAGTAGAGATATAATTTGGCATATAAATTAGTTTTAGTTGGGGCCGGGAGACGAAAGAAATTTATAATTTAGAAAAAAATGCTTTAATAAATTCTCAGATAACACCAATACAAAATCGCAAATTTAAGTTATTTTAATGTAGAAGGTTTCATAAAATCTAACAAATATGGCGGCTCATAAAGATTTTTTTTTTCTCCCGCAAAATTTCCTCGTAACCATGATATAATTTTTTTTATTCCTTGTTTTGTTAAAAAAAATACTCTCTTCGCTGGAGTCTGTGTTTTTTAAAATTTGTAACCTTTTTTCAATTAAACTGAAAAGAGAGCTTTTCTGTCAAATTTCCCAACCGTCATTCGATCTTCTGATTGAACTGGATGTAAAGACTCAAGTCTCTTTCAATGTCTTGAAGATGTCAATGTCTTGTTCCCGTGCATTTCTATGAGCAAATAAATTGTCAGATCCTGATTGTGGGAATCCAGCAGTTTCTTGAAAGTCATCACTTTTCACTTCTAATTTATTTGCCTTCCAAGATCGACTACATCTTCAATCACATTACCAATTTTGGCCAATTTTCCCCCTCAAATTAAAGTCGAATCGACGAGAGTTGAAAATCGCGTTACTCCGAATTCGCGTAAGTCGAAGTATTCTTTTTTTGGTAAACTGAATTGTTATCATATATAGTTGTTAGATTATATTTTTCTTAATGTAATATTTAAAAGTAGGAAATTTGTAAGTGTTTGAATATTTATTCCATTCATGTCTGCTTTCACCAATGAGGAATTTATTTTTAAGAAATATACTATAACTATGGAAGTGGAAGAGTTACTTAATTGTTGGAAAGTATATATAATTAATTAATATATTATAATTTTTTTCATTGATTTGATTTATTACTGTTCAACTATACTTTATGCTATTTATTTACTATATTTACTCCGAATAAATACAGTTAGTAATAGGGTTGCTATTCAGAATTTTGGAAAATATTATGCCTGTGGGTGACCGTTTATTTCACGAGGCTTTCAAATTGTTTCCTTTTAATATGATTTTCTTTCTAACATGCTGTGGTACCAAACAATTTTGATATTGCAGTAAATTGTCATTAATTCAGTGTTTCCTTTATTTTTATATAAAATTTTAATTGCTGCCACTCCATACAAAATTTTTGAAAAATTTTAAATTTGTGGAAGAGCGAATATATTTCACTTAGAGCCTTTAAAGTTTGAAAAAAGCATTCCATTTGTGATTGAATTTGTTTTTAAATTTTTAGATATGAGAAATAATTTAATAAAAGAATTTTCTCTGAATTTTGTAAGCTTGTGTCTTATGTTTTTAAATGTTTATTTATTATTTTCCAAGAAAGATTCCGTTGAGAGTTTTGATAGAAAAACTTTACATTCTAAGATTTACATTTTACTCACAGAACCATATTTAATTAAAAGATGTTTAATTTCTACCCAAATCAGTTTCATCTGCTAAAATAAATAAATGCATAAATAAATTAAACCAGTAAAAGGAATTCTGATAAAGCAAATATGGCGTAAGCGATTGCAATAATATCCATACCCCCCAACACCAGAGACTTTTATCTACATTTAATTTCCTTGCACTTTCGGCGCGAGATAGTTTATATTTGAAATATACTAGAATAAAACAAATAAAAGGTGAAATATTCTTAAAAAATGCAAAATAGAAAATATTTATAAGCCTCTTAAGTCATACAATAATATACTAAATTACTTCAGAAGAATTCTTAAATTATCATTTAATGATACACCTCCAAAGTTTACGTTTTATTTTGATATTTGATATGATTTTCCATAAATAGTTTAATTTTACTGCAGTAACTATATTGCGAAGTCTTCTATGATAAATGGTAAGTTGAAAGCAAACTTTCACACACACACTGCTTTTACTCTTACAATAAATAATTGATACATACTAATGAATTCCTCAAACAAAATTCCATTTACGGAATTGAAATAAAATTCCGAAAAGTGAGCCTGATTTATTAAATGAAAGCCTAAAATACAACCTGTGTGGCTGTGGTTTATATGGTTATGAACAATGAGATAATCTAAATGCGGTTGTGTTAGTAAACTGTTTGAAATCCGGATGAATTACTTCCTCAAAAAATCGTTTGTCAGATTAATTTTGCATTTTTTAAAAAGTAGTCATTAAATATATGTGTTTGCATAAAATCGTTTGCACTTAAGAATAACAACTGTTTCTGTAACTGTATTTTGTAAAAAAAAAATAATAGAATAGAACATTTGTTGAATTTTGAATAGTATCTGAGAATAGTTTTAATCAGTGTACAACTTTCTATATTTTAGGGATATTAATTCAGGATTAAAATATTCACTATCGTGAGCTTCTTCTCAGACTACATTTTGAGTTATAATTAATTCTTAATATTTCTTTTGATTATGAATTTTTTTTTTTTTTTTTTTGGCTTTTTTTTTTTTCTTTTTTTTTTTTTTTTTTTTTTTTTTTTTTATTAATTATTTTTTCATTTTTGAAGTTTTACTGAAATTTTAATTCATTTTATATTTTTTTTGATATAAATTATATTTTTTTTTTTTTTTTTTTTTTTTTTTTTTTTTTTTTTTTTTTTTTTTTTTTTTTTTTTTTTTTTTTTTTTTTTTTTTTTTTTTTTTTTTTTTTTTTTTTTTTTTTTTTTTTTTTTTTTTTTTTTTTTTTTTTTTTTTTTTTTTTTTTTTATTTTTCTTTTTTTTTTTTTCTTTTCATTGTTTAACTGGCAAAATGAAATTTTTGGTTTTGGATAAGAGATATGGTACATAGAAATCGTGGTTATTGTAATAAGATTCCTATATTTTTGATATTATTCTTTTATATTTTGCTTATATTAAATAAAAAAAATAAAAATCTAATAAGATAAAAAGAACATTCCTGTTAATGGAATCAGTTCTTGTTCATTTCTTTATTTTTTTTTTTTACATATTATATGATGAACATTTAATTTTGTTATCATGCTGTAATTTGTTTTTAACTTTTCGGACCATGATATAGTTTCGTGGATGTAATCATAATTGTAGTATGTGTGTAAAATATTTAACGTAGTAAAACAAAATTCTTTTTCGAACAATTTTGAAATAAGAATAATTACTTTTCTAGCGAAAATTAAATTTTTTAGAGTAAATAAAAATTAAAAAAAAAAAAAAAAAAAAAAAAAAAAAAAAAAAAAAAAAAAAAAAAAAAAAAAAAAAAAAAAAAAAAAAAAAAAAAAAAAAAAAAAAAAAAAAATTAATTTGTTAGGACGGATTTTTGGTATAAATAATTAAAAAAAAAAAAAAAAAAAAAAAAAAAAAAAAAAAAAAAAAAAAAAAAAAAAAAAAAAAAAAAAAAAAAAAAAAAAAAAAAAAAAAAATGTTAAATTACAAATATAAAAAAAAAAAAAAAAAAAAAAATAAATACAATGATATGATTTGTTTCGATGATTTTTAATGAAGCAGTTTCTTTACTGTAAATGTGCTTTCTGTACGTTTTAAGCGAAAATGTAAGAAAAATAGAATTCTCATTATCTTTAAATTAGTAAATACTTGAGTGAAAACATTTAAATTTGAAAGATCAACTATGTAAAAATAATGTGGTAAAATTTCATAGCAGCAAATCAAACCTTGCATTTAAAAAAAAAATTTAATTGTAACTTTTCTTTTACTTTAAAATTATTTATGTGAATTCCGATATAGATATTTTCGTGTTTCAAAGCAACTCATTTTATTTTTATTTCAGAAAAATTGAAAAACAATTAATGTGTACATGTTTTTCAAAGAGTTTTCTTGTCATACAGTGGGTAAGGAAATCATGAGATATTTGATGAATTGGGTGAATTTCTGAAGAAAACATAATATGGGAGCTTTTTAGCTCGTGTATTTAAAATTGATTATAAGACATGTACTGCGTAAACTAATTGCAATTTTAAAAATTGTCTAATAAATTGCATTAATACCTACCATTGTTTTAAAGCAGCGAATAAAGTTTCTGTTAATAAATTACTCGTAGAAAACCATTTGAGAAAAATAACAATTCATGTACATCACATAAGAATCATTATAAAACGCACGCTTTAGCATTACATAAGAGGCGAAACTGTGTTGGTTTCGATTGAAGATGCCACGGAGACTAAAGAGTTATCAGTGTATGAAGTGTAAAAAAAGTTTTTATGAAAGTGCTGGTAAATCTGAAAGAAAAATAGTAGAGTGAAGGCTTCTGAAACTGTCTTTTATAATGTCATAATTAGAAAAGATAATTCAAACAAAATGAAACGATTTTTAAAAAGACGGATTTCGATAGCAGAGGACAATCGACAACGACTTAGACCAGAGATATTCAACCTTTTTTTTTTCTTTGCCGGGCCGCATACATATGTTTGCTATTTCTAGCGGGCCGTATACATATGTTTGCAATTTCAACTGGGCCGCAACATGAGGATTAATGGAGGGAAGGGGGGGGGGAGAAATGCTTTAAGACCAAGATAACAAAAAAAAAATTTTAATGTGGAAAGTTGATGGAAATATTGAAACTCCTATTTTTCTTTTTTTTAATCATTATTTATTTATACTTATTATTTTTGTCACTGAAGTTTTCTAAATAGGAAGCATTTAAGAACCGCTCCTTCCCAATTTCTGCATCAGTAAACGGTTTTATATGATTACCAATAATATAACAGATTTCATAGGGTGCCTGTGTTACCACTGCGACATTACCATTGACAAAACACATTTTTGCTGTTGTAAAGATTATTCAAGAAAGCCTATTTATCACCTCTTGAAAGAAATCTTCGAAGAAAAGTGTCATTGAACGATTCCTCTTAATTGGTATTTTTTATATTCAACATTTTCGTGACAAATTAAACAATTACTGATCCATGCTTGTTTTTCACAACAAAATAGTCAACCACCCAATCGTCTTGAAACAACCTATTTTCTTCGAATATTTTTCGCTTGCAAGATATGAAAGTTAATGAAAAATTAGTTCCGCTCATAAAATGGTCGCTACTCCACTATTGTCTATTATCACTAATCAGGGAAAAAATATCAATTCGTATTCATACGACATCGACATCGACAGCCAAAAGCAAAATTGATATATTTGATTTCTTAACAAAGAATTTCCCACCAAATTTTCATAAATAAATAAATTTCTAAGAGCAATGGGCCATGATCGGGCCACTTAAAAAGGCCCATTGGGTCTCAGGTTGAGTATCGTTGATTTAGACTTTCATCTAAAGAATGCCTTTGGGCTAGTGAAATTTCGAAACGTTTCAAAAGAAGGCTTTGCATGTTACGATAGAACAACACTAATATAAAATTTATGAAGATAAAGAAAACATCAAAGCAATTGCAATATCATCTAGAAGAAATACTGATAAAGTCTAAGAATATTGTCATAGAACGATAACTGAAAACAAATTATGTTCACTGAGTAAAATAAATTTAATCTTGACAGTTCCGTTAGCTGTAAACAATTACAGGAAGAAATTTAAAGAATGCTTCTCAAATCGATGAATGGAAGGAGGATCAGTAATGGTTAGGAAAGTTTTGAATCATGATGGTTTGTGCAATTTATAGTAAATTTCGGAGCATCGTATGGATTCTGCACAGTATCAATATATGCTATATGATTATCTGTTATCGTTTAGTCTTCTAGCAGGGGTGTTAACTTAATATTTCAGCAAAACAATGCTTATTGTCATACATCTAAATCCCCTCCCCCCCTCGAAAGTGGCTTCAAAAAGAAAAAAAAGTTCATATTTTGCTACGAACAAGTTAGACGGAACTTGAACCTTTAGGAGAAACCTTTAGAGGTGTAATATGTTTCAAAGTTTATGCTAATAATTAACTGTTATCATCTGCCAAAAAATTGGAGTGAGCGAGTGTTTATTTAGGAGATATAGTACCCTAAAAATCATTAAACTGTCGAAATTTTTTTTATTGGCTTATTTGATGCTTCAAATCTTTATAAACATGCCTGCGAAATTTCAAAGCTTTACCTGCATTTTTTATCAAGTTATGTAGGAATATTTGATGCTGGACAGAAACTACCACGCCCACATTTCAGATTATCTGCTAGAAAAGAGCCTGATAAAAATAATTAATTATTTTTCTATCGCGCGTATATGAGACTGACATTATATATGTAGTAATAAATCATTTCAAGAAAGAACTGTGCAATTCATGCAAAAATTCTAGTTTGTGAATTGTTTATTGAAGAACAAGTGGATTTGGTCAAGATTTAAAAGTAGTGCGTGCTTTTTATGATATTTTATGAAGGAAATTAAAACCTCACAACGGATTCTCCCAAAGCACACAAATATTAAATTTCATTTTGATAACTCAGATAATTAAAAATCTAATTCGCAAGAATAGAAAAACACTCCCATTTTTATATATTTGTTTTTGGAGATATATATACCCCATGTGTGTGAAATTCAACCCTTTTATTATTAAAATATTTTAAGATATATATTTAAACAAATGCACATATGCAGCACTTAGATTTTGATATATTTTACCAATAATTGCTATTTGATTTTGCTTTAATTCGTGTACAATATTTAACATGCGATGACTTTTAAAATTATGGAAATAAAAAATAAAGGCATAAACATCTTTTGTATATGTTGTGTATTAGCTCTGAGCATGGAATTAGCTCTGAAGAGTGTGTATTTATTTTTTTATAATTATTAAAATAAAGTTTTATGAAATATTGATCCTTCATTCGTTTTCTTCTACATATTCGTTATGGAAGTATACTGTTTAATTGTTCTACATTTGTACAATTTTTTACGGTAAGCAGTTTTAAATAAGCTAATTAACATTTCATAAAAGTTTCAGACTATTCGATGAATATTATATCATAGTATTCATGAAATGAAAACTTCAAACTCATATTTCTCCATTTGGAATTTTTGTACATATACTGTTATTCAAAACCCTAAGGCTTTTTTGATTATTGAAGTATGGGTTTGAAATTTTTGTAAACATGTTCTGAAATGCACGTTTTGTAAAACTGTGCATGGAATTGGCTCTAACCTGTTTAGCACTTTTTCTAAAAAATTTCAAAATCAAAATTGATGTTTTTTTGAGAATTTTTGGAAGTTTATTAAAAAATTTTAAAAAAATTAAAAAGCAGCAGCAGAAAAAATCCATGCACAGTTTTATGTAGTATATTATACTGTACATGGAAAAAAAATTTTGAAAGAAAAGAGACATATTTAAAAAAGCCTTAGATATTTAAAAAATGTTTTAAAAAGTTCAAAAAATTTAAATTTTGCAACAAATTAAAATTTTTTTGTATGGAATTGTTTTTAAATATTAGCTTTTATGAAATACAATTCAAACCAAATATCAAAAAATATTTTTAAAAAAATTGTGAAGATGGTACCATATCGCCTTAAAGTGGTTCTATACAGCAACACGAGGACTATTTCTAACGAATCTCGTAATCTTATGCCTTGGTCAAGTGACGAGCTGCACTTTCCTTCTCCAAATTACCACACCATACCAACGGGGGGGGGGGACATTTGAGCCTCGGTATATTTAACATGCCTCAACTTCACGACTTGGTGGGATTTCAGTAGTATTAGGGCTCGAACTCGTGACATTCTAGTCATGAGTTCGAGACCATGCTACCACGGTTACCTAATAAATTGAAAGTAGTTAATATGTACACAATATCATTGAAATTAAACTTAACTACCTGGTAATTTCAATGAAAAACAGAATGTTTGATGTAATCAAGAAAACAAAAAGGAACAATATATATCGTATTAATTTCCATACTTCATTTTGTTTTTTAGACAAACAATATTATAATTTGTTAACAGTTATATTTATCTCTGATATATATTTTTGTTAACTTAATTATTTATTGTATTATTCAACACTATTGAAATGCAATCTTGTTGTGTAGTACCGTAAAATCCGAGGTATAATGCGCACTTTTAACACAAAAAATAAGAACGAAATTTACGGATGCGCGTTATACGCCGGGTATAAAAATGAGAGATTTAAAAATTAAAAAAAAAAGATGTGAGCATAGAAAAAAATTAGACTTCTACATAGATCGAAATACTGTTTATTTAAAAGAAATTGCATTCCTTGTGAACTTAACGGGTTGCAGTTCTAGAAGTACTCAATTTTTCCTAAAGCTTGGAATAGTAGCTTGAATAAATGACTTCAAAACATAAAAACATTGTGGACATTGCACGGACATTTCAGGTTTCTTGGTAAAAAAGATGGTTATACGCGGCGATATACATAAAAATTAAAAATTGCAGCTTGAAACTATGGGTACGCGTTAGACGTAGGATTTGACCGTAATATCAAATCTCACGTGCTTCAAATTATATGATTAAAATCTTCTTAGGTATCATAATTTTTGAAATAAAAATATGTTGTTGTCTGAACTGACCGTGTACATGAAACATTATCTTAAAATTTCAATGGTAAAAAGTAATTTTACTTTTATTTTGAGTCTAGAAATTTGTGTTTAAAACACATTTAAACAAAGAGTTATCTTTTCGACTCAGTAATTCAATTTTACGGAGGAGCCCGCTTTTTTCAATTAAATTTCTTTTCAGACAATAATTGTTTTCCAAATCAAGTGCACATTTGTTTTAGCTCCAAGTATTTATGTATATAAAAGCAGTTTGAAACAAAGGTGGACAAATGTTGGATTTAATTTTATCAAAAGTACAAACAGTAAAATTTTTTAGAATGATAAAAAAAAGCCTTTTTTTTTTATTAATCTGAAAAAGAACACAATATATGTTGACAGTGTTTAGAAGCTTTTAGGAATTTTATTCTTTCAGTAATTCTCTCCTCTCTTAAATCATATCTTATCTAGACATCGTGATTCCAAAAGAAGGGGAAAAATGACGCCAGCTGTACGTTCTTTTCCCTTTTTATCCAATTAAACTTTCGTGCACTTTTTTTTATCGTATTAACACACCCCGCACTTGCGTACAGAATCTCATTACTTTTCTCACAGGATACGAAAGTGAAAAAAAAAAGAACTTTTTAGGAGGAAAAAAGGAGATAAGGAATTTCATTTTTACTCAACTACACCGACAGAAAGTATGTTCTGCGGAAGAATTATAGTTGTGCATGCGTGCCTGCTAGCACATTAACACAGCAATAAATGGTTTTACCTCTTTTTTTCTCAGTTTAAACAATAATAAAAAACAGTTTCCGTTGTTTTCAAATGTTGTATGTGTTTGTTTTTATTTAAAAATTTTTTTTAATTGTGGACCAGTGGAAAACTGGATTGAAAAGACTTGGTTATTTTAATGCTTAACCTCAAGGTATTCTCAGTTTAGAACAAAAAAATGGCACATGTTCTCAAAGGACAAAACTCAAAGTAAATTACTATACAGAGCATATATTTGCACACTCTTGATACCTTTTTCAAGAGTTCCTTGCAGAATTATTTAATATAAAATAGGGAGAGACTTTTATTTGGCGTAAAACTTTCTTCATTTCTTAATAACTTCGCTCTTCTGAACAAAAGAAATTAAAAACACCCAGTAAATACGTAATTTACTCCTCTAATATGTAAATGTTAAACAACCATTTACATTGTTACGAATTTTGCGTAAAGAAGGCTTAAAATAGTGTAAATGATTTATGTCTGGATGTGTAATACGTTTGTATCACTCTATGTAGTATTCATTTTATGTTAAAAATGATAATATTCGCAAGCGATGCCGTTCCTTGCATTATAAAGGCAATTCAATGGAAACTTGGCAATAGAGCCAAGTTGGCATTATTTTTGGTGACCATTTTGGTGACTTGGTGACCATGTTAGCTACCATTTTTGGCAAGTTTGCGACCTTATGGATTATTCTGGAAATTAGTTGAGAAATCTACTTATATCAAGATCTATGACGCAAACGGATCTTTCTCAAAGGATACGTGAGGCCTATAAATAGGGAGACGCTCGCTGAAACTGAGTTCGTTTTGTTTTTACTAGCGATTAGTAGTCTTGCCTTGACCGTAGAAGAGTCAACCAACGGTTAGTGATTACTCCGACTGTTGAGTAAAACGAGCGGTGCTTGAGAATAATTTTTAGGATACGTGTATTTTAGACACTTATAGTTGTGTTTGATGGCTGTTGAAGGTGTGAAGACCTTCTGAGAGTTATTCTGCAAATTTCCCTGTGTATACTGTATTTCAAGGATTGTTTTACGACAATAAATTTCCATCGCTCCTGAAGAACTGTTTTGTTCTTTGCGACTGACTTGCATAAAATCCTCGAACCCCGATCAACGTAACGATATATTTATTACATTTACATATTAAGAAATAAACGTTTTACCTGAGAGATACATTTTATACCTAAGAAATAGATTGGAACTCGTAGAAATGATTACATAATAAAATATACTGCTTTTTTACAATACAGTGAAATTAGCACAAAATATTACTATTAGAAGACTTTTCTATCTGATAAAAATATTGCAAATATATATATATATATATTCCATTAAAACTATAATATTTCATTTTCTTTTTTACATTTCACAATTACGCATTTTTGCCATGAACTAAATTCCTGACGGTCACATGATAAACTCAATCTTGTGTACACATGTATCCCTTACATGTATTATTATTGTTGACAAATATATAATTTTAAAATAAAGTTTTTCAATAAGTAAAAGTTGGCAGCAGCAAAGTGCACGAACAAATTGATTGGACATGTGTTATCGCATTTATCATGTGAGTATGATGTCACATGAATTTATGAACTGATTAATTAGAAACACGTGTTCACAGTTATCATGCGATTATGACGTCATGTGACAGAGGTGGGGAACCTTTTTACCATTAGTGGTCACAAGTAAATTCAGTAGTTATAAAGGAGGCCGCACACATAGATTGATATACCGATAACGATAATACCGACTTTTATGAGATAGATTTAACAATTTTGTGTATTTTAATGAAATGTTTTAAAAAATTAAATCGTTATTTGTTTATTATTTGACATAGAAAGTTACAATGTAGAATATTTTTGTATTCACATAAATGTAAAAACTTGTTATAACATTAATCAATGTGATTTTATTATTTTTTTTATAAAATTATTAAATTCATAGATACCGTTGTAACTTTTGTTTATGTAAGCATATATATATATATTTGGATCAAGCTTCATAACGCGAAGCCTTAATTGATCCTCTGAATGTGCATGTCTGGTAGTGTAACCATGTTGCATTAGATGGCGTTTTAACGTTTGATATGTTTTTTCCTAATGGGGCTGCGCACACACACACACATTGGTATTTTAACCTTTGCAGACCTAGTACATTCCCCAGGAGCTGGTATCACTTTTTAGCGAGGCACCATATAGACGATACCAATTACCGCAAGTAATTTTGACACCCAGTTTCCTCTCCAGAAGGAGGCACCTAAGATCTTGACGATGCGAACCTGTACTAGGATTTTTTAACCTAGCCGAGAGCATCCAAGCTAAACAGACACTCTAGGGATCTTTTACATGCCGGATAACCATACGACATGACCGTTGTCGACAATCTTTATTAGGAAAATCTACTGACTTGGGCCGGGTGAACCCGCAACCTTGGGTGTAGAAGGCCAGCGACAAACCAAACACGCCACCCAGCAGGCTGTACGTTTTATATGTAAAATTAGTTATTCCCACAAGCAGTCATTGAACTATACATTCTTGCCGTTCTTTATATAATTCTATTTATTTGAAAACTGTTGTAACCTATAGAATTAAATTTTAAATAATACAAGTGCTAGCTTTCATGAAGGCCACACAAGAAACTCACGGAGGCCACAAGACCACGGATTTCCCACCTCAGTCATATAAATTTAACCTCATTATTCAACGTTATTTACTATTATTAATTTCTTGTGATATTAAGTAATTTTACAAGCTTATATGAATTTATACAGACATTTCATTTCAAGGGTGAAATGAAAAAAAATATATATAAAGTGCATTGGGAAAATTGCTTTTTTATTTCAGTTCTACAGAAGATTTTAAAAAGATTTCAGATAAGGAAAGAAAATATTTTAAAACAAAACTCCAAATCACGTTTTCTTTATGCGAGAGAGATTTGAATTTCGTAATTTTCGAATAAAATAAACCATTCCTAAAAGAGGGAATAGCACTAATGTGCGAGGAAGCAACTGAAATCTTTATATTCAGTCACGTACTTTTAAAAAGCACTTCACAGAAAATCCAATCTTCAATAGCCGGTCTGCGTACCGCTTTGTTGAAATAATTTTATTGTTATTTTTCTATTTATTCCACGTTTATAGCCTAGAGAAAACTATTTTTATTTTAAAAGTTATCATTGAAAAAACAACATTGAAAATACAAAGTATTTTCCGAGATAAAAGAGAAGATTTTGTTTCAAAATGAGGTGTTATGCAGTACTATTTATTTTGTTTGAGCATCTTGGCAACAAAGTTTGAAGAAGTTTTTTTTCTGTTTCCATTCTTTTCCCGCCATCTCAGAGATTTCTTTCGTTGAAAATATGCTTAAAAAATCCCATCTGAACATGCAATCTAAAGTTTAAATTTTAGCGTTGTAAAAAAAATAGCGTGTTCAAATTCTTATTACATGTACAAATAAGCGATTTTTTTTTGTTTTTGTATCTTATGCATATAAGAATAAAAAATTCGCTTACGAATAATTATTAGCGAGTTTCATCGTTTAGTAAAAACAATTCTGCTACATTAAAAATCGTCTGACAGAAATAAGCTTTGCTCTTTAATATGTTTTATAAAAAATCACACATAACGTTTGTTTTTTCTCTACTAACATTTCATTATTAGTAAGTAAGAAAAGATCTTTAGATTTCAAGAGATCCATAAAAGTTTATAAATACTAGACTAAATATTATCTGAGTGACAGTAAGACAACTTTGTACAACTATCTTTTTATATTGTATAATTAAGGTATAATTATTAGATTGCCTGTGACATCAGTCCATGATATGATTTAGAATCACAGATTTTATATTTTAGAATAGTGTCATATATCACACAGATACTGATGTATTTTCATATTTATTATTGTGACAATAGGTGCTGAATTCCAAGTTTTAATTATGAAACATAAACAATTTTGCAGCTAATATTTGTTTCATTTTTTTATACAATATTTTTGGTGAAACTGAATAATACAGAAAATCAGGAATGTAATAATTAGAAAATATGAATCAATTAATATATATAGAGAAAATTGGGAATTAGAGATTATAGAACTTTGAAATTTTATCTGGTAAATTATATTTGTGAATATAAGAAAATTACAGCTGAAAGTGTTTTTAAGAATAAAGGAATTATATTTTTTCAAATACATTTATAATATTTGTATATTATTTTATTTATTTTAATCGTTTTTAGAACTTCATTTAAGCTCAATAAACTGTAAGTATTTGAATCTTTTCCATTTATGGAATTCTAGCGAGTGTTAAAAAATTCAGATTCATAAGTAAGCAAGAGCATTGGATTAACTTATGAAATATACTTTATATTTATTTTCTGAGAATAACTCTCTAAATAATTCCTTTTATTATTATTATTCAAAAAATTAGCATTATATAATTTAAAATAAGTGCGCACCATCTAAATTTCAAAACTTTTAATAAGTGTAGTTATTTTATATGCTGCCTCAAGAGAGCAGCTAAATATGTTTTCTTGTTTGCAGAACAAACACAGGTATAGCGTATTTTGGTATAATTTAACTTCAGAAGTAACTTTTTAGTCATCAAATTATGAGCCTAATAATAAATTTTATGCACCATTGCAAAAATTGTAAATTTGAGTATAATAAATTGGCAGTTTTGAAATAAACAGATTGAGAACAATATTCTGTGAACCATGTATACTATTTATTTTATTCTAGAATACAATATGGTAGAAACCAACGGAACTTAGATTCGCAAAGTTTATTTAATTAAGTTCTGGTGAATGACAAGCTCAAGAGTTGAATTAATCTTCGTAGTAGGAGATTTCTTGAATGCACAGTGAAATTTCATATTTAAGTGAAAGCCCTAGATCTGGAAAATTCATCATTTGTCTTAATTTTGGCATTCAAATAAGGAATGGTTCGAATTCAGGTTTATTTAGTTGAAAGATAATTAGTGTAAGAAGAAATAAAACATGCCTGTGTATCAAAACAGTAAGATTACTAAAGTAGTTGATATACTCTATTACATTTTTAAAAAAAATATATTCATATAACTGTTTTCATATCAAATGTTTTTTCTGCAAGTATATATTTTCTATTGATATTTTCATTTATCTGTGTTGCAGGAAACTCATCTTGTTTTATATTATGAAATATTTAGTTCTACTTAAATTTCTTTTATTTATTTTGAACTTCTTTTAATGAACTAAATTATACAATAGTTATAGGTATAATTGAAAATTCTCTTCCACACACATGTGTGACTATCGTCTGCCTTAATTTGATTATTCGTGTAACTCTAATTTGTCTGATTACTTAATTTTTTTGGTGATGTATAATCATCTGTTGTTAAAGTTTTATTTCTTATAAATTGGCATCTTTTGTGTTATTCTAAATATGTTTTTTTTAATTAGAGAAAAAGAAGTGCAATACAGAATCGACGTTGTTTAAACTTAAAATGTAATTAATTTTTGTATATTTCAGAGATATTGTCATTCACCTGGAGACCGTTTTGATCGTTTGAGTAACTATAAGAATAAAAACTGACTGTAGAATAATTTTTGGCTATTATTAATTACACATTTAATTTAAAACTTATTTAGTGAAAAAAATCACCCTCTGGAAACACAATGAATATATGAAAATTTAAAATTGTTTACAAAAATATTTTTTAAACAAAAATTCCTTCATCTTTTATTTGTGTTTGTAGATAGCATTATTTATTGGTGATGGAAGATAATTGAATGCTTAGATTTCCTACCTACTAATGAAATACTAATTAGATTGAATTATCAAATCAAATTACTCACAAAAGCTTAAAATTTTGAGCTCTAATTCACTTCTATATTTAAATAAGTATTGCATCCCCCCCCCGTCTATAAAATAATCTACTGTAGAGTGTGCTTTACAAAAGATAGCGTGTTCTTATATTAAAGAATCTCTTGGATGATGAAATGAACGATATTCTTACCGGCTTGTCAACTTCATACTGTATGTGACTTCATACCTTGACATGCTGATATTTTGAGTCATAAATTCAGCGGCTAATTGAAGCCCTAAATGGTAGGATATGGATAGATGCAAGTACTCTTGCACGACTTCACGAGTCAAGACAGTTTTCAACCCGAAGCAATCTTATGAATTTCTCTAGAATTTATGAAATGGTAAATGATAACAATTAATCTAAAACCGTTTTTCTTATTCTTTACTTGCTATGTGATTTCAACAAATGCATATTTTTGTAAACTATGTGAATATACCACCTGAAACAGTATTATTTCGTAGATAGTTAATTTATTGAAGAATTTTGAAAATGTGTGAAT